>JAVJIF010010977.1:0-119343 GCA_038442645.1 Agave tequilana | reverse complement strand
TAATGATAACTTGATCATAAGAAGAATCCTATTAAGGATAATACTTCTTTAAGAATCCGCCGATTGACATCATGAGCGTATCACCGTTTGGGGTCATAAGGCGGTATGCTCCATTTGAATAGACTGCCTCTATCACGAATGGTCCTTCCCAATTTGGGCTGAAATTTGCCTTTGGCTTTATGTGTCATAATCATCGGTCGTCTGATGGCTAAAACCAAATCTCCTTTCTGGAAAATCCTTTGCTTAACCTTCTTATTGAAGGCCCTCGAGATTCGAGCTTGATACAACTCAATATGTTGTTAAGCTTGTAGTCACTTCTCATCCAGGGCTTCGAGCTCTTGAAGACGTAACCGATCATTGTCTTCCTTTGTCATTCTGGTCATCAAGGCGACTCGTAATGATGGCAACTGAATTTCTAATGGTATGACTACTTTGCACACGTATACCAAAGAAAAAGGCATATTGTCTGTCGGGGTTCGAACTGTGGTTTGATAGGCCCAAAGACATTCACCAAGCTTCTCATTCCAGTCTCATTTATTTGATGAAATAAATTTTTTGAGTATCTTGATAATTATCTTGTAGAATGCTTCCGCCAAGCCATTAGCAGTAGGGTTATAAGCGGTTGATGCCAGATTCTGAATCCGGTACTTATCACAGAACCGATAGAATACCTGGCTTACAAATTGGGGACCATTATCGTGGATAATCTGCCTAGGGACACCAAATCAATGGATGATATGGTGCTTGATAAAATTAACCACATTGGCAGTTTTAACTTCAACAAGTGGTATAGCCTATGCCCACTTTGAAAAGTAATCGGTTATTGCTAAGATAAATCGATGACCTTTTGCTAATAAGGGACTCATATACCCTATGACATCGATTCCCCATGCTTCAAATGGCCACGAAGCGACAATGGGTTGAAGTAATTCTGGAGGTTGGTGTATAAAGTCTGCATGAATTTGATAGGTTTTACACCTTGTGCATATTTAATGGCATCGGCTATCATGGTTGGTCAATAATATTCAAGCCTGTGCAATCGATCCTTGAGCTTCGGACCTGGTTATGAGATCCGCATATACTATCGTGCGCCTCTTTAAACACTTCCGCGTCTCCGAATTAGAAAGGCAACGGAGGAGGATACCATCATATGAGCGACGGTAGAGCGTCTTTACTATTGGATCATAGTAGAAACGGAGAGACCTTCATCTGATATACGTCGATTCTTTAGGGTTATCCGACAATATATCATGCAAAGCATAATCAATGAGGGGAAATCACGAATCTCTCTGTTCAAAATCCATCGAGGTGATATGGACCTCCTCGTTTTCAACACATGTTTAGGACAAACAAGGTGTCGAGTAGCTACTGTAAGATAATACGTCGTGTCGATCGGTAAGGCTAATGTCGTTGATAGTGCAGCCAGAGTGTCGGCCTTAGTATTTTGGGATCGGGATACATTACCGATGTAAAAGCCATCAAATAAATTAGCCATTTTGATGACTGCATGATAATACGGTACCAAATCTCCATGGCGGGCCTCGTATTCTCTTTTAACCTGATTAATAATCAGTTTTGAATCAACATAAGCTTCAAGGTAGTGTACCTCCATTTCATGGGTAAGCTGAAGGCCAATGAGTAGAGCATTATATTCTGTCACATTGTTGGAACATGGTTCTGTCAATGAAAACGCCCTAGGAAGGACATGATTTTGTGGTGAGATAAATACAACCCTCACACCAGCAATGATCTTACCTTTAGGGCCTATTCTTGATGCTCCATCAAAGAACATCTGTCATACTTCATCCTCTAAAGTTATATTAGATTCGAAGACCTCATCTGGAATATCTTCATGAAGTTTTGAGCTTTTCAGAACCGGATGAGTAGCCAGGAAGTCTGCAAGCGCCTGGCCTTTAACTGTCTTCTGAGGGACAAAGAGCATGTCGTACTGAGACAGAAGGAGGGCCCACTGAGCTAATCTTGAATTTAGTGATCCTGGTTTCATCATGAGGAGACGCAAAGGATTCACTCTAGAAATGACATGTATGGTTTGGCTAACCAAGTAATGTCATGTCTTTTGAATAGCAAAGACAAGAGCTAAACATTCCTTCTCAATAGGGTTATAGCAAGGTTCAGCCCCTATCAGAGTCCTGCTCAGAGAATAAATAGCCTATTCGTGACCATCATCGTTCTTTTGAGCAAGCAAAGCACCAAGAGAATGGTCCATAGCTTTCACAAAAAGTAGGAAAGTTTTCCTGATGTTGGAGCTACTAAGACCGGAGGTTTAGTGAGGTATCTCTTGATATCCTCGAAAGCCTTTTGAGAGGTTTGATCCTATACAAAAGGGACACCCTTTTTCATGAGCCGTGTGAACGATTGACAACGACCTGAGAGATTTGCGATGAATCTCCTGATATAGGCTAGTCTACTTTGCAGGCCCCTAAGTGCTTTGAGATTCTTAGGTGGATGTGCGTTTTGGATAGCTTGGACTTTATCCGGGTAAAAATGGATTCCTTTTGACATGACAATGAATCCTAAGAACTTGCCACTCGAAACCCCTAAGAAGGATTTTATCGGATTCATTTTTAGTCGATGAGCTCGCATTATATCGAACATTGTTCTCGAATCATGAAGATGATCATTCTTATCGCGACTTTTGACAGTAATGTCATCGACATAACATTCTACCGTCTTTCAAAGGTGGTCGCGAAAAATTGTACTCATCGCACGTTGATAAGTTGCTCCCAAGTTCTTTAATCCAAAGGGCATCACGGTATAGCAGTATACCCCAACGGTGTCTGGAATGAGGTATGCTTCTCATCCCCTAGGTACATCTTAATTTGATTATACCCTAAAAAGTCATCCATGAAAGACATTCTTTCGAATCTGCAGATATTGTCAATCGTGATATCGGTGATGGGCAATGGGAATTCGTCTTTGGGACACACTGCATTGAGATCACGTAGTCAATACAGATCCGAATTTTTTCATTATTCTTAAAAAAACGGGAACAATGTTGGCGACCCAATCTGAATGTTGTTCCTCCCGTATGAAACCACATGCGATGAGTTTGTAGACTTCGGCTTCAATAGCTTCAATAATGTTCGAGCGAAATCGTCGTTGTTGTTGCTTGACTGGCTTGGCGTCAGGCTTGATATTCAGACGATGCATGGCTACTTGCGGATTAAGTCCGGGCATGTCTTCATAGTTACATGCAAAGACATCGATATACTCCCTTACGAGTACAATCAGTTCTTCTTTCTCCGTAAGTGATAAGCTCTCACTTATAAAGATGGGTTTAGGGTGGTCTTGACTGCCCAAGTTAACTTGGATCACCTTATCTTCAGTAGGTGGTTCGCGTTGTTCGAATCATTTTTCCCACTGAAAATCCAATTGCTGAGCCTATGGTTCAACATCAATAGCTTTCGCAGGCTCCAATTGACTACTTGAACTCATATTAATGGAGAGATTCTCGAACATCGTTCCCACACTGACATCTGGCTCCCACTCGAAGGAAGAGGCAGAGCGTGATGCGATTGGTTTGTTGTCTTCGGATAGAATCGATGTAGAAGGTGGAGGTGTAACATACCCCAACCCCCTGTGTTTAGCATAGTAATTTGCCGGCTTCCCTTCCGGCATGAAATTACATAGAAAATCACATCGTCCTTTTCCAAAATTCAGGCCACTCCCACGCTGCAGGCTGTATTCCATTTTTCTCATCATGTGTTGTGCTGATCGTGCATAATGGAAAAATTGCGGGGCTCTGGGTCTGAACTTGAATCTGTGATCGTAGACCTTTGTAGTGGGCTTTACCGAATATTATTGGTGATTGACTCCTTTTGGATGGAGGGATCACGAAGACGGACCCTTCCACACATTCCACAAATGTACTTGGCATGGTTGGTTTATGCAAGGACATGTGTAGAGAGCTATTGGCGATAGATTCAAACAATTCAACACTTGCTGGATAATCAAAGCAAACATTGTCCTTAATCACCCATTCATCATCGTCCTCAGAGGGATTATTACATTAAGGATTACTGAAACATGCTACAATTGGTTTACTGACCAAAGTAGCTGGCGTGTCTCCTTCAGACTCTGAATCTGCCTCATTGCCACTGTCGTCGTTGTCAGGCAATGGGTCTTTTGATGTTTTATCGATGTCCTGATATAGGAGAGCGTCAGTAAAGAAGTTTTTCACCCCTTTGAATGGTTGTTTCTCAGTGAACACCATTTGTACTGTTGTATCATCCTCCACGTATTTGAAGCATTGGTGCAGATAAGAGGGAAGAATCCAGTTAGAATGGATCCAAGGTCGTCCTAACAACAAGTTATATGAGGTGTCAGCGTCAATGACATAACACGTCACTTCTGATTCAGATTCCCAAATCAGCAACGGAGTTAAATTTTTCTGAGTGGGTGGCTACTCCCTGCATTAAAACATATATCGTAGTAGTGGTTGCAGACAACCGATAAAGTGGTATTCCTAGAGAGTAGAGGAATCTTTTGGGATAATGTTGAGTGCAGACCTTGGATCAACCTATACTCTTTCAATGCATGTTGAATCAATGTATCTGGTATAGTACAAAGGTCGATCGTGTTTGTTATCCTTGAGAAGCATGTCCTCAGCTGTGAAAGCAATAGTAGGTACTTTCAACTGCACATGATGACATTCAGAACACAAGGGTTGAGTGTCATCCCTAGGGGTTTCTGGCATATGTGCTGGAAATGATTCTGAATTAGCCAGTGCATCCCTGAGTGCTTCTCTTATCTCCTTCAAGAGGCGACACAGCACGTGTATGGTGATACGAGCGGGGATATTAGCCAGCTGGGCCAATATGTCAAAGTGAAAAGGGATGTTAAGTCCCAGGCCTGAAGGTTTCTTCAGGATATGGTCAAACCGATCTTTTTCTGCTTCTCTTTTCCCGAGGTCAGGACCAGGGCTTGCATGGGTACTTGTACTGACGTCGTTTGCTGTTGTGTCTCATCAGTAATTCTCTCATACTATTTTAAGAATGGTTTTTCGGATGAGCACCCGTTGGCTGAGGTACATCAGCCTGCGCTATGCAAGCGTGCCTTTCTCCTTCAGAATTGTGAAGAGAAGCTGATGTCACATTGTCGTCATCCGGCAAGATAGAGATAACGTTACAAGATTTGCCCTTTGACCTGGATTTCTTCAAATCCCACTGTTTGTCTTGGGCGAGATCTGGTGTATCCACATGATCTCCCCCGTTTTTAATGTTAAGGGGACGAGACCCTTAATCTCCTGATATTTAGTTGAAGGATCGTTTATCTCCAGCTGTGCTTCAGGGATTGGAAAGGACCCATCAATAACTGTGACTTTTGGGGTCTTGCAAAACTCAAGGGTCACCATATTTGGAGTGACTTTTTTTGTTCTAACTTTAGAGTCAAAACTCCCGAATCGACCAAAGCCTGAATTTTGTTCTTGAGGACAAAAGCACTTATGAGTAGGATGATGGACCATCCTATGAAAGAGGCAATAGTTAGGATCGTTTGTGCGTCCTACTTCGTTATGGCATCGAGCCTCTAGCAGTTTCAATTTATTCCCTTTGTGGAGTAAATGGAATATTGTAACTACCTGCTTGTATTTGAAGGAGTATTATTTCAGAGGAAACTTAAACTCCTAATTATTGACGCCGCTCTTCTTGGTCTTTGAAGGAACGTCCCCTGATAATTCGACGGACATGGTCTTTTTTCTTTTGACTTGGAAAGATTGTGCCATGTCGCCGCGCCCCTTATTATTCATGCTCCATTTGCCTTTAGGGGTAGATGGTTTAAACTTTTTACCTAAATTTTCGGCTATTTTAGCTTGCTCGACTAATTCCTTCCACGTATGGGCTTTGACAGCTCCCATACGAATCTCTACTTAGTTCAGGAAGTTATGCCTACATGTCTGCACGAGCATGGGCAATGGCATCCCTACTCGGTACATCAAAGATAAATTTCTGAACCGCTCAATGCAGTCACGGACAGATTCTCCTTTCCTCTGTATAGTGGAGAGGAGTTTATCCATGGTTACTTCGGTGTCGTCCTCATAAAAATGAGAAAGAAATCGAGTCTCTAAGTCAATATAGGAATTGATAGAGCCTGGAGGAAGGCTTTAGAACCAGTCAAATGTTACCCCTTAGGGTGCCAATGAATAGTCTGACCATAATTTCATCGTTATCTATAACTTTACTGGTCTGAGACCGGAAGTAATAGATGTGCTGGTTGGCGAGCTCTTACCATCATACGTATGTAACGTTGGTGGCTTGAACTTTGGCGGGTATGATACTGAATCTCATTCCAAGGGGTAAGGACGGACTGCCCCTACTTTCTTCAGTTCATCCCTTTGGGCTAGTGATGTGATCTGAGCTTGGATGCTTTTAAGAACTTCAACATCCATAGAAGAACTATCCTTTGACTTCTCAGTCTTAGGCTGCTCTTCATCATTATGTTCTTCCTCATTATGATTACTCCGGTATCATTATTATTTTAGTTACTGAGGAGTTGAGCAAGCATCTGTTGAATGTTATCCAAGGCTTCTTACTGGGCCTTGGAGGTTTGCCCTGAGCTTCTAACCATTGACGGAGGTCATCATTACCATTATCAGTCATATGCACCGACACTCTATCTGTTCGTATTGAGCTGACTGTTACCGAAGAGGCATACCCACTATCTTCCCCTCATCATCTGGCCATTGGAATAAACTTCTCAATGGTTCTGCTGATATTACTCCAGTCGAGGAGGATGGCTATTCATAATTATAGGGTATTGCAACCCTAGATCTGGTGCTTCAGAACACACCTTTTTCGTCTGCCAAGACTTGGCCTAAGCCTGGGCTATAGTCCGGGTCTGGAGAACTGAACGAAGGGGAGTTAGCACCACGCAGTGCTTGCCTATCCTTATACGGTTCACGTCCCCTTCCTATCATGTTGATGGATGCAGAGGGCAAATCTGGTAGATTTCGCGATTTGCTCTTTTTGTGATACTTCATAGGATCCGCACCGAGAGTCGATTAAAAACTACTGTCGGTTTGGAAAAGTGGCAGGCATTGGTCCTAGTCGGCAATGAACTGAATGGACCATCACCAGCTGACATCCCACTTGTTCACTATAAGAGGGAAAGGTTTGGAGTAGTTCTAACTTCCGCTTGTTAGTTAAGAACTCTCGCAGGTCGAGATTAACTGAGTTTTAGCGATCCAGTGCGGAGACCCGGACAGAGCGTGTACTGGACTGTTCAGGTGATTTTGAAATCACCTTTTTGCTTAAAGCTGTATTTACAGGGGCGGCTTGGCACCCGCAGGCTTTGGAAGCGAAGCACAGGACGACGCCACATTCTTTGCATTACCGTAGAGGCGATCAACACTACATAGTGCTTTAGTTCTAGCTTCACGGCTAAGAACTCTAGTAGCACAGTTAGGCACTAAAGCTGCATAAGCATCACTATCAGCACCCAGGGATGATCCCCTAACTCCTCTATGAAGAAAGGACTTAGCGTTGGAAGATTTTGAGAGCAAAGCACGCAGTGGTGCTTTGTTCGTACCCTTGTAGCGAAGGTGGCTAGCACTGCTGAGTACTTCAGTTCCAGTCTTGTGCCTAAGAACTTCGCTCGTACCCTGAGGTACTGGCGCTGTGTTAGCCAAGCCATCGGTAAGTTCACTCGTGAGAACGAGGTTGGCACAAGGAGTTACTGCTCCTAGATTAGGCGAAGGCAGAGTTACTAATCTAGCCTCGTGGCTAATGGCCTCAGCGGAGCTACCAAACTGGATAGGCAGTTTACTTTTGTCTTCGCGTGATAGGCGAAGTTGCGGTGGCGCTCGCATGGTGGAACTTCGCCTGAAGCTTCACACGGAGCTTTCTTCTTCGGCTTCCTCGTCTGCTTGGGAAGCGAAGTTTTAGGTTCGCAGGGAACCTGGCTGACCTTGTGTAAGGTACTTTTATCCCCTGTGGAGGAGGCTGAGAGGAGTTGGGATGAGGCTCGTCCAGTTGCTCGCTCGGCTAAGGTTGGCTTCTGCTCTGAAGCCTTAGCCACCGAGATCTCCTGTGCTTCGAGCGTGAAAAACTGGACTACTTTCAGAGAGCGATTCTTCGAATCTTTCTTGGTCAAAATGAATGACCAAGTTTTCAAAAATGACAAGCTCGTGATTTTGATCATTGCATTGCGACACTATCTCCTTGTTACGCCAGAAGACGAATTTCCCCAGCGGAGTCACCATCTTATTTTCCATTAATTTGCAAAAGGGAAAACTTACAAAAAATTGGAGGAGCAAAATTATAAGTAATAAAAGGAAGAATTGCAAGTAGATCTACTCTGAGATTTCTGAGAAAATGTGCCGGTAGGAATCTGATCAACGCGCGATCACCTTATCCCTTTGACGATGCAATCGATTAGGTGATCGAACTGCCTCCGAATAAGACTCCCTTCTCGCTTAGTTTGGAAAATCAAAGAACAGAAGATTAGTGATTGGTCGCGAATGTTGCATATTTAAATATCATATTTCCATACTTATTATTGAATAAAAGCTGCATTGTCCTAATTAATTGCTTAATTTATTTGCAGGCCCATTCTTTAAGGAGATGAAGAGAAATGAGCCCAAAGCCTACCAAAATTCAGAATTAAATCAGAGTTAATTCGAGCTCAGAGAATCAGGGCAAAATCAAGAGGTTGAAAACCAGTTGAGAAGAATCCTCTCAGAATCGATCGGTTAAAGCCAAGAATCAAAGGCCATTTCGTCAGTATCCTGGACTCAAACGAAGAAACCAACTACAGATAAAGTCA
Source organism: Agave tequilana (assembly GCA_038442645.1). NCBI lineage: Eukaryota > Viridiplantae > Streptophyta > Magnoliopsida > Asparagales > Asparagaceae > Agave > Agave tequilana. Next base: position 110,562 of record JAVJIF010010977.1, on the reverse strand, counting down.
GAAGGAGAAACCAGGGCGACCCACCAACAGGGTGTGGCCACCTGGCCACACCCTGGCCGCGGAAACGCGGCCAAAGCCGCGTTTTCGCGGCATTGTTGGGGAGTTAGGGGAGCGTTTGCTCCCCCAATCTCCCCGGGATCTTCCTCGTATGGGTTATGCCTATAAAAGGGCAGTCTTTGTGCTGAAAAGGGGACGACCATGCAGAGTTAGGATTTAGACTAGTTTTTCATTTCTTAGTTTAGGTTTTTCTTTTTATGTAACTTGTATGTAGCTTAGGTTAGATGATGATTCATGTAAGTAAGAGAGAGAGGCTGATGTTGAGAGTGACACCGATGTACCCTCCTCCTTTCTTCCATTGTTTCTGCAAGTAATAAAGGTAAAAGTTTCTTTTTATATGTTCGTATTTTCTTTTGTCTTCCTCTTTCTACTTTACCTCCTTTGTTTTGATGAGTTTGCAAGTGAATCCAGAAGCATAAGTCTAACAAAGTCTTTGTGAGTGCCAACGATGATTCATGGTGATGTTCTCCTCCTCAAGATCCGTATCACCTCATTCTTGCTTGTCTTGATAACCTAATGCGAACGGGGACTGAGCTCGATCCTATGACCTATGCGTTGAACGCCTCCAAAGCAAGGTAGAACATGCAAAAGGTTTCCAGGTAAGTCATCTATCAAACTAGGTAAGTCTTCTTCACTCTTCTTTCTTTCTTTTCTTTTATTTCTTAGTTTAGATCACCAACCACCTCTTCCAACTCATTCTTTTTCGATTCATTTGTACATAGTCGCTTTCATCGTTTTCTAATTTTTTCCACCTTCTTCATCTCTCACTTTCTTTCTAACTTTAACATAATTCTTTTTCATTTTTATTTCTTACACACAACGAAGAACTTTCTTTTTATCTTCATTAAGATTTCAATAAAGAAAATCGCAAAACCCTCATTGTGGATCACGACCCGCATAGCCACTTGCTATAGCGGTAAGAATTGAGCACTTGCACATCCTTATTCTTAAATCTAAAATTCCGTATTTTGTGGCAGGTTGTACCTCGATCAAATTTGGCGCCGTTGCCGGGGAGGGTAACGTTTATATTGAAATCTGATTTTTATTGAAAATTTTTTAGAACTAAAACGAACTTTCTTCTCTGTTGCAGGTTATAGGGCAAGCAAAGCAGGAAAATAGGATTGTAGAAACATATAAGTGGTCTTGGGCCTCTGCTCTAGAAAGCAGAGACCAAGGGCCCTCTAATTTGCCGTGTTTTCGCGGCTTTGGGGCCAAAGCCGCGGATCCGCGGCAAAGAAGAGTTGACTACTAATAGGTTTTGTGCAGGGTTGCTTACTTTACCAAAAATATAGCTTGCTGCAACTTTATTTCTTATATGCCATCACCATGAACCTGCTAATAAACCAATAGTAAAAAGTTTGTTGAAAAAGTTAAAAAATTGATTAGACGTTTGCATCTTAGGCACGTGTCTTTTCAATTCCTTTAGTTTACTGTTGAAGAGTGCTGGAGCAAGGTATGTTCGCATTGCATCTAGAATAGGACTCATCTCTTGGTTGATTTATATCACTTTGAGTGCATCTTATTTATCTTGTACACTTGCACAAAAACTGATCTTAAGGGCACCACCCAATAACAAGATAAGGTAGGGATTTAATCACCCTTCCTTAGCCCAAAAATTAGAATCCAAGCACTCACTAACCCAAGCCTAACTAAAAATGAGTAGACGTTGGCCCTAGGGACATCTCAGACTCAATTAGGAGATTATCCTAAGGGAGAAAGGTGTTGGAATTTGACTCCTGCAAAATCAGTGTCTAGGAAAGGGACTAAGGGCCGAAAGCCCGAAGGTTGGTGGTTATTTAATAAAGGAACGTCTTTGACGGAAAACCTCCCACCAACCTTGCCCTGACCTGGCTGATTAGCTTGTGGTCAAAGTCTACAATAAACCTCCCGTGGACAGTCTAATCAGTTAGGAGTCGTCTAGGTCTAGGTCTACCCTAACTTAGTTTAGATTTTTTTTTCCTTTTATTTGTTTGCTTATTTGTTTGTATTTTCTTTCTTTTTGTTTGTATTGTGTGATATGGCTTATAATAATAATTTTTCCAACTTCAATAATAATCCATATTACACACCGAGTTCATTTTTGGATATTACCAACCCGGCATATCATGACTTTAACCAACCTAGTGTGCCGGATTGGTCTTATCCGAATCAATATAACCCATGTCCCCCATCGTATGACTATAATTTCCATAACAATTTCAACTCTTCACAGAGTCAGTGGGGATTCACCTATCCCGAGTCCAATTTTCAACCAAATTGTCCTCCTTCTCCACCTAGTCCACAATATTTTCAAGATTCATACTCAGATTCACCAATCCAAAATAGAAAACTATCAATTTTGGAAATGAGTATGCGTGAGTCCAAACACAAATCCCAAAATCTGATGGACTCACAATTTCACCGCCAATTCTAAGACAATACTTCATCTTTTCATCAAAACAATGAACCTATCAATTATGAAAAGATGCTTGAAGCCATGACTCAGGCTCAAAACGCTCGTAATTATGACATAGATATGATGGTCGAATCTCTATGTTCTCACCATTTGTCCAGTTCTGATGTCACTAACCATCCTGTTAGAGCCGATGAGTCATGTAGTTTTGGAAATCAAGGTTCCATTTCAGAACAATCATTTGAACTTGCCCAAACTCCAAATGATATTGATAGTTTGGCAAGTTATTCCTTTCCTGAAATAGAGCTTAAGAATGAATATGATCCTGAACCCCAACTTAGTGATTCAGTTTTACTTCCTGATTCAATAATGACTCCGGTGTCTTCACCTGATTTTAATCTTTTCTTGAGTCAACATTGAATCCTGTGCCAATTCATCATGAAATTGAATCACCCATTCTTGATGATCATATTGAACTTGACCAATTTTACACCTTTGAAAATCCTATTGACAAATTGGCAAGTTCTCATTTTTTTGATATTGAACTCAATGAGATATGTGACCTAGATTCTCAAATCTGTGATCCAGTTCAACTTTCTGAATCAATATTGACTCCTATTTTGTTACCAAACTTGAGTAATATTTTAGAGTCAGTTTTGATTCCCCCACCTATCATTCCTGAACTTGAATCACCAATATTAAGTCACATTCCATTGTTGGAAAATAAATGTGGACTTGAGTTTAACTTTCTTGACTTGGACCCAATTCCTGAACCTATTTCGACTCCTGAGCCTTTACTTGACTTAAGTCACCTTCCTGAGTCGGTATTAGTTCCTATACTTCCTGAGTCCAAGTCAATCATTCTATCATTTCATACTCCATTCTGGGACAAGATAGTTGACAAATTTGATTCTGAAATGAGTTATGGAATTTGGAAATTAGATGGGGTCAAATACTTAATAAAAATCATTTATGGACACATCTTTTTAATGGGTTATATTAAAGTAATTTTTGGTGGGTTCCCCCGAGCCCAACGAAAAGTTGATTGGGCCGCATTTCGTGGACTAATCAGACCACCACCGGAACCACCACCTTAAGGTAACATTTTCCTTCCCTTTCATCTTTTTCATGCATCTATGCATTAATTCATACATTGAGGACAATGCATGAGATAGGTGTGGGGGAGGGTCTAACATAACTTAGTTTTTTTCTTTTAAAAAAAAAATTTAACATTTTCTTTGCATTTAAAAACTTTTTGAAAATAGAAATAATATTTTGACATATTTTTTGTAAGAAATTAAGTTAATTTTAAGGAATAGGAAAATCTAAATTAGGATTTCTTATACTTGGTCAAAATATGATTATTTGTTTGATTTTTCGAGTTAGGAAGAAAATTTGTCAAAGTAATTTAGTCTTGATCTTTACCTTGATGAAATGTGCACACTTCATACACTTACACACTTAGGGTTCAAAAACAAAGATTCTTATGCCTTATAAAAAAAAAGAGAAAAAAATATATACAAACAAATCTAATTACTGATTAGCTAGGTGCTTTGGCCTAAGCAAACCTTAGTATTTATGCGAAAGATGATTAGATAAGTTTGAAAAGAAAAATAATATATATATATAAATCCTCTGATTAAGCTGGGTATTTGTGCCTAATAAAGCATAAGAATTCACGCCTAAAAGGGGTTCATATAATAAAATCCTTAGTTTTGTGGCCTTGTTTGCTCGAGTCCTTAAGTCCTAGGGGTGTTTTCTCACCCGGTGCCCTAAGACCGTTTGGTTTGGGAGTCATCGATTAGAGGCTCGTTACATGGGCAGATTAGAAAGCCTAATAGAACTAAGAAATAATACCACAAAAAAAAAGTATATATAAATAAATAAGTCATAAGAGTTAGAGTTAATGAACCCTTCGTCAAAATTTTCACGATCACAAGGTGCATATGACTTAGGGTAAAGTAATAGACTAGATGAGAAGTACAATTTGACTCCTTACTTTGATTGATAACAAATTTTTGAATAGAGACTGATTGATGCTAAACCTGCACAAAAAAATACGAGATTATAGAACTTAAGAAAGAAAATGTGCAAGTGCTCAATTCTTCCGCTATAGCAAGTGGCTATGCGGGTCGTGATCCACAAGGAGGGTTTGCGATGGAAGCTTTATAGTTCTTTATTGAAATCGTTAAGAAAATAAGCGAAAGTTCTTCTCTGTTTTAAAGTTATAAAAATGGAAAAAGAAGGTATAGTTAATGTTAGTAGAAAATGGAGGATGAAGAAGTTGGAAAATTCAGAAAATAAAAGAAAGCGATTATGTACAATGAAGTGGAAAGAAGAATGAAAACGATTTGGAAGAAGTGGTTGGTGATCTAAACTAAGAAAGAAAAGTGAAGATATACTTACCTAGGTTGATTGATGACTTACTTGGAAACCTTTTTGCAAGTACTACCTTTTTGCTTCGGAGGCGTTCAACGCATAGATCATAAACTCGAGCTCGGTCCCCGTGCACATTATATCGTCAAGCATAAGAAGAACGAAGTGATGCGGATCTTGGAAGAGGAGAACGTCTTCATGAACTATCGCTGGCTCTCACGTAGCTTAGTTATACTTGCTTTGGAATTCACTTGTACACTCAACAACAACAACCAAGGTAAAGTAGAAGAGGAAGACGAAACAAAAGAAAATACAAACATAAAAAGAACTTTTACCTTTATTAATTGCAGAGACAATGGAAGAAAGGAGGAGGGTACATCGTCGGTGTCACTCTCAACTTCAGCCTCTCTCTCTTACTTACATGAATCTTCTTCTACCCTAAGTTACATACAAATTACATAACAAGAAAAGAAAAACCTAAACTACAAAGAAATAAAACTAGGCTAAATCCTAATCTGCCTTCACGTCCATTTTCAGAGCACATAATGGCTTTTTATAGGCAGAAAACCCAACCACCAAGATCTCGGGGAGGTCGGGGGAGCAAACGCTCCCCCTAACTCCCCAACAAAGCCGCGGAAACGCGGCCCAAGCCGCGTTTTCGTGGCCAGGGTGTGGCCAGATGGCCACACCCTGTTGGTGGGTCTCTCCGGGGGTTTCTTCTGGCTTTATCCTTTATTGGTTTTGTCGTTTGAGCTCCGGATTCTGACGAAATGGCCTTGGATTCTTGGCTTTAACCGATCGATTCTGAGAGGATTCTTCTCAACCGGTTTCAACCTCTTGATTTTGCCCTGATTTTATGTGTACGAATTAACTCTGATTTAATTCAGAATTCTGGTGGGCTTTTGGGCTCATTTCTCTTCATCTCCTTAAGGATTGGGCCTGCAAATAAATTAAACAAATAATTAGGACAATTCAGGCTTTTATTCTAAAATAAGTATGGAAATGTGACATTAAATATGCAACATTAGCAACCAATCACACCCCCTTACCTATCTTTTGCTCGTCCTCGAGCAAAACAACTAAATTATACTAAGGATTATTAGACCACTTTCGCAGGTCGCGCGATTGCACTGAGCATGTGCAACAAGCCGTTAAACCTCTAGGTTCCCCCTAGAGGACGAGTTTTGTCTCGTGAGGGTTTCAGCGGATTGCACCCACAAAATCCATAAAGAAAGGGAAATTAAGAGTTAGTATTTTCGAAAAGCATTTTGAAAGAGAAAAATATTTGAAATATGATTGTAAGATCTAAGCAATCTATAAGTTATAGGAAAACTGAATTTTTCATTCCTAAATTTAGTCTCCATTCAAAAATTTGTTATCAATCAAAGTAAGGAGTCAAATTGTGCTTCTCATCTAGTCTATTGCTTTACCCTAAGTCATATGCACCTTGTGAATGTGAAAATTTTGACTAAGGGTTCATTAACTCTAACTCTTATGCCTTATTTATTTTTATATATATACTTTTTTTTTGTGGTATTATTCCTTAGTTTTATTAGGCTTTCTAATCTGCCCATATAACGAGCCTTTAATCGATGACTCCCAAACCAGACGGCCTTAGGGCACCAGGTGAGAAGACACCCCTAGGACTTAAGGACTCGAGCAAACAAGGCCACAAAACTAAGGATTTTATTATATGACCCTCTTTTAGGCGTGAATACTTATGCTTTATTAGGCACAAATACCCAGCTTAATCAGAAGATTTTCTTTTCAAACTTATCTAATCATCTTTCGCATAAATACCAAGGCTTGCTTAGGCCAAAGCACCTAGCTAGTCAATAATTAGACTTGTTTTTTTTTTTCAAACTCATCTAGTTATCTTTTGCATAAATACTAAGGCTTTCTTAGGCCAAAGCACCTAGCTAATCAATAATTAGATTTGTTTATATATATATATATATATTTTATAAGGCATAAGAATCTTTGTTTTTGAACCCTAAGTGTGTAAGTGTATGACGTGTGCATATTTCATCAAGGTAAAGATCAAGACCAAATTACTTTGACAAATTATCTTCCTAACTCTAAAAATCAAACAAATAATCTTATTTTGACTAAGTATAAGAAATCCTAATTTGAATTTTCCTATTCCTTAAAATTAACTTAATTTCTTACAAAAATAAGTCAAAATATTGTTTCTATTTTTCAAAAAGTTTTTAAAAGTAAAGAAAAATGTTAATTTTTTTTTAAAGAAAAAGAAAAGTTATGTTTGACCCTCCCCCACACCTATCTCATGCATTGTCCTCAATGTATGAATTAATGCATAGATGCATGAAAAAGAAGAAAGGGAAGGAAAATGGTTACCTTAAGGTGGTGGTTCCGGTGGTGGTCTTATTGGTCCACGAAACGCGACCCAATCAACTTTTCTTGGGTCTCGGAGGAACCCACCAGCAACATCTTTAATATAACCCATTAAAAAGATATATCTATGAAGGATTTTTATTAAATATTTAACCCCATCTAATTTCCATATTCCATAATTGATTTCGGAGTCAAATTTGTCAACCACCTCGTCCCAAAAAGGAGTATGAAATGAGAAGGTGGAAAATCAGAAAACGATGAAAAGCAACTATGTACAATGAAGTGGAGAAGAAAGAGTTTGAGGAGGTGTTTGGTGATCTATACTACAGAAATAAAAGAAAAGAAAGAAAGAAAAGTGTAGAAATACTTACCTAGGTTGAGTGATGACTTACCTGGAAACCGTTGCATGTTCTACCTTTGCTTCGGAGGCGTTCAACGCATAGATCATAAACTCAAGCTCGGTCCCCGTGCACATTATATCGTCAAGCATAAGAAGAACGAAGTGATGCGGATCTTGGAAGAGGAGAACGTCTTCATGAACTATCGCTGGCTCTCACGTAGCTTAGTTATACTTGCTTTGGAATTCACTTGTACACTCAACAACAACAACCAAGGTAAAGTAGAAGAGGAAGACGAAACAAAAGAAAATACAAACATAAAAAGAACTTTTACCTTTATTAATTGCAGAGACAATGGAAGAAAGGAGGAGGGTACATCGTCGGTGTTACTCTCAACTTCAGCCTCTCTCTCTTACTTACATGAATCTTCTTCTACCCTAAGTTACATACAAATTACATAACAAGAAAAGAAAAACCTAAACTACAAAGAATTAAAACTAGGCTAAATCCTAATCTGCCTTCACGTCCATTTTCAGTGCACATAATGGCCTTTTATAGGCAGAAAACCCAACCACCAAGATCCGGGGAGGTCGGGGGAGCAAACGCTCCCCCTAACTCCCCAACAAAGCCGCGGAAACGCGGCCCAAGCCGCGTTTCCGCGACCAGGGTGTGGCCAGATGGCCACACCCTATTGGTGGGTCTCTCCGGGGGTTTCTTCTGGTTTTATCCTTTGTTGGTTTTGTCGTTTGAGCTCCAGATTCTGACGAAATGGCCTTGGATTCTTCGCTTTAACCGATCGATTCTGAGAGGATTCTTCTCAACCGGTTTCAACCTCTTAATTTTGCCCTGATTTTATGTGTACGAATTAACTCTGATTTAATTCAGAATTCTGGTGGGCTTTTGGGCTCATTTCTCTTCATCTCCTTAAGGATTGGGCCTGCAAATAAATTAAACAAATAATTAGGACAATGCAGGCTTTTATTCTAAAATAAGTACGAAAATGTGACATTAAATATGCAACATTAGCAACCAATCAGAGACTAAGTTTAGGAATGAAAAATTCAGTTTTCCTACAACTTATAGATTGCTTAGATCTTACAATCATATTTCAAATATTTTTCTCTTTCAAAATGCTTTTCGAAAATACTAACTCTTTATTTCTTTCTTTATGGATTTTGTGGGTGCAATCCGCTGAAAACCCTCACGAGACAAAACTCGTCCTCTAGGGGAAACCTAGAGGTTTAACGGCTTGTTGCACATGCTCAGTGCAATCGCGCGACCTGCGAAAGTGGTCTAATAATCCTCAGTATAGTTTAGTTGTTTTGCTCGAGGACGAGCAAAAGATAGGTATGGGGGTGTGATTGGTCGCTAATGTTGCATATTTAAATATCATATTTCCATACTTATTATAGAATAAAAGCTGCATTGTCCTAATTAATTGCCTAATTTATTTGCAGGCCCATTCTTTAAGGAGATGAAGAGAAATGAGCCCAAAGCCCACCAAAATTAAGAATTAAATCAGAGTTAATTCGAGCTCAGAGAATCAGGGCAAAATCAAGAGGTTGAAAACCGGTTGAGAAGAATCCTCTCAGAATCGATCGGTTAAAGCCAAGAATCATAGGCCATTTCGTCAGAATCCTGGACTCAAACGACGAAACAACTACAGATAAAGTCAGAAGGAGAAACCAGGGCGACCCACCAACAGGGTGTGGCCACCTGGCCACACCCTGGCCGCGTTTTTCGCGTTTTCGCAGCATTGTTGGGAAGTTAGGGGGAGCGTTTGCTCCCCCGATCTCCCCGGGATCTTCCTTGTATGGGTTATGCCTATAAAAGGGCAGTCTTTGTGCTGAAAAGGGGACGACCATGCAGAGTTAGGATTTAGACTAGTTTTTCATTTCTTAGTTTAGGTTTTTCTTTTTATGTAACTTGTATGTAGCTTAGGTTAGATGATGATTCATGTAAGTAAGAGAGAGAGGCTGATGTTGAGAGTGACACCGATGTACCCTCCTCCTTTCTTCCATTGTTTCTGCAAGTAATAAAGGTAAAAGTTTCTTTTTATGTTCGTATTTTCTTTTGTCTTCCTCTTACTACTTTACCTCCCTTGTTTTTGATGAGTTTGCAAGTGAATCCAGAAGCATAAGTCTAACAAAGTCTTTGTGAGTGCCAACGATGATTCATGGTGATGTTCTCCTCCTCAAGATCCGTATCACCTCATTCTTGCTTGTCTTGATGACCTAATGCGAACGGGGACTGAGCTCGATCCAATGACCTATGCGTTGAACGCCTCCAAAGCAAGGTAGAACATGCAAAAGGTTTCCAGGTAAGTCATCTATCAAACTAGGTAAGTCTTCTTCACTCTTCTTTCTTTCTTTTCTTTTATTTCTTAGTTTAGATCACCAACCACCTCTTCCAACTCATTCTTTTTCGACTCATTTGTACATAGTCGCTTTCATCGTTTTCTGATTTTTTCCACCTTCTTCATCTCTCAGTTTCTTTCTAACTTTAACATAATTCTTTTTTCATTTTTATTTCTTACACACAAAGAAGAACTTTCGTTTTATCTTCATTAAGATTTCAATAAAGAAACGTAAACGCTTCTATCGCAAAACCCTCCTTGTGGATCACGACCCGCATAGCCACTTGCTATAGCGGTAAGAATTGAGCACTTGCACATCCTTATTCTTAAATCTAAAATTCCGTATTTTATGTGCAGGTTGTACCTCGATCAATTAGTATTGCCCTTTTGCCAAGAATTCTGCTCTTTCTTTTGGCCAGTCTCCTCTCTCTATCCCTTTGTGTCTTCTTTGTGTTCAGTAAGGGACTATTTATAGTCAAAAGTGGGGTGTAACCGCCCACTTTAATTCAGCAAAGCTGAATCAGTCATTAGCTTCATGCAAAGCTCGTAAATGGCCTTGCCGTGAAGCTTTTGCGAGCATCTGGCGAAGCTGGAGGGTCCGTGCGAATACCCTCTTGCCGTTTATGGCTTAATTGTCTCCACTTAATGTGGGACGAAGTGGGCAGGTATAACCGCCCCCTTAAAGTGGCATTAATCTCACTAAATTAGTGGAGTTCACCCATTAATCCTCATGGGATTTTGAAACAGTCAATTTGATGACTGGCAAAGCTCACTGCGGAGCTGGATTATGCGAAGCTAGATCACGCGAAGCTAAGACTTAGCTCACAGCTTCAGGCAAAGTTTCCTTCAGGGCCTCGTGCGAAGCTAAGACTCAGTTCATAGCGGAGCTATGACCCGGCCCATAGCGGTGCTAAACCAGCCAGGGATAAGGCTTCTAGCGCGAAGCTCTTGGATCAGCCTCTGGTGGGGCTAAATGGAAAGTTTCAGGCGGAGCTAATAGTTAGCCTCAAAGCGAGGCTACCAACCAAGCTTAGGCGATGCTGTTAGTTCCATGCGAAGCAATGAAGCTTACCTCGGGCTTATGCCAGGCTAAGTATTGAGCTAACTTAGCATCTTAGACCTGCTTGGGTCTCTCCAAAAGGCAACTGTGACTTACTGTCTGCTTTACTGGATTAATAATGTCCATATTGCTGCCTTGTCTCTGGTCATCAGTTTGTCGTCTACTTATCTTTTGTAGATGTTGATAAGTTAGACGTCATTCAGACCGATTGGAAATGAATGCGAGAGTTCTGCCTTTTTCGAGTGTCAATAACAATGCAAAAAATCAACGAAAAAGTAGATCTAAATTAAATAAAGATCGAATCTTTATCTCAAAATGAAACTCTAGATGAGTTTTCGCACGATTTACTCCTCCCACACTGTAATATCCCTAATTTAAAATACTGTATTTTAAATTTTCTAAAGTATTTATTTTATTTTACTGGTGATATTATTATTATTTATTAACTTGAGTTACAGTACAAATTATTTTAAGATAGTAAATGGTATTTTGGCCTTATAATTATATTTAGCATTATTAAATATTATCATTTTAATTACTAGCTAGTATTTTTCTCATTACTATGTTACTAGTATTGTAGTTGCTATTATTGTTAATATTGATATTGTTATTATTATTATCATATTGTATTGTTTTAGTCATTATTATTAATGTTAGTACTTTTATCAAGTATTATTAGATAAGATTTTTAATGTTGATAATTTTATTGTAATTATTATTGTTAATTATTATTATGATATTGTTAATCACTATTAGTAGTATTATTATTTATATCCAAGCCAAATAAGCTTAGCCCATTCTCCTTTTTCTTTTACTTTCTTTTCCTTTTTATTCTAAGCCCACATGAGCCAAGCCCACTTCCTTATTTTCATCTTTTTCTATTTTTCTTTAAGCCCAAAATAAACTAAGCCTGCAAGCTCATTATCTATTTTTCTTATGCTTCATATTATTTATTTCTCTTAACTAAAGCCCAATAATCTCTAACCAATTACTATTGAGATCCTCACCCATTAACCCAAAACCCAATCCTAATCCTAATCCTAATTTAAATCCTAATAAAAATCATATTTAAATCAAATCTCTTTAGATTTTTCTGCAACCTTCCATTCTTATCTAAATTGCTAAATTAAGTAATCTAACCTAATTGGAATTCTAAATTGCTAAATTAAGTAATCTAACCTAATTGGAATTCAGGTTCCAAATATCTCTTATAACCTATATAAAGATCCAAACCCTTCTTTCTCTTTTACCTCAAGAGAAAACCCTAATCCCAAATCTCTCCACTTCCATCTTTCCTTGCTTCTCAAGCGGATCGTGAACGAAACGAAGAGGGGGTTTCGAGGAACAAGAATTGAGGAGAAAACAAGGAGAAACAACTCAAGTAAGTAAATCTATATTATGAATTTAATTTCATTTTTTAGGAAAAAAATAATAAATTAAATTAAAACCACGAAAATAAATTATTAATCTCAACAATCTGTTATTGAACCCATATGGCAAAACTTACCATAAAATATTTAATAGTTCTTAGAAATTCACCTGAAATAAATTTTATATAATTATAATTTTAATAACCTACAAAGTCTTGACTTGAACAAATCAAATCCAAGTAAGTAATTTATTTTCTAAAAAGATAATTATAATTGATATAAATTGTTTATTAATAATCACATCTATACCATGATCTCCATGAATATTTTTATGCATCAAAACCTAATCAAAAATCTAACAAAAATACATATGAAGATCTACTAACTTATAATTTTTAATTTATATTTTTTCTGAAATTTTGTTTATAACAAAGAATCAAAAACAAAAAGAAAACAAAAAAAAAAAAACTTTCCCTGCTCTCGGCCATGGCTGAGAGCAGGACTGCGCAGGTCTGCTCCCGGCCTGGGTGCAGACCCGCATGGCTGGGCCATTCGTTTTAAAAAAAAGAAAAGAAAAAAAATCCCAGTCCTGGCCTGGCCGGCTGGCCAAGGCCAGGGCGGGCCTGGCCTGGCCTAGGCCAGGCAGGCCGGGCTACAGAGGGCCTAAAGGCCCTGTAAAAAAAAAAAAAGAAGAAGAAGAAAAAATTTCTGGACCAGGCCTGGGCCTGGCCTGGTCCAACCCGGGCCTAGACGTTGGCCTGGGCTGGGCTATTGTGTAAAAAAAAAAAAAAGAAAAGAAAAGAAAGAAAGAAAGAGATAAAGAAGAAAGAAAGAAAGAATAATTTGTATTAAAATAATTAGTTAAAAATATCAAAATAAAATAGAGAAAAATATAAATAATATTCTACAACACTTCTCCTTTCTAAGATAAAAATTTTGGATAAATATTAACATGGAATTAAATTAAATCACCCACTTTAAAGCCATCTTCCTTAATGGTAAATCTGAACCGTTAAGTATTTTAATGATTTAAAGTTTATAAAAAAACCAATAAAAGAAATTTTAAAATTAATCAAATTAAACCTATTAATTTCATGTAATTCAGAGGATCATACTCCCAACCTTAAGTTAATTAATCAAGATTAAATAAAAAAAGATCCTAACAATTCCTATTGAAATAATTTATGTAGATTTACTGGAGCCTTAGATTTCAGTACTTTGGACTTGCGATCGAGTTCAGGTGAGTGTCACTTCATTGTTTAATTTTATTAAATTTTATTTTGTGAGTGTTTCACTTATTTGTTTTGTGAGTGTCTTACTTCTTTGATTAAATTTTATATAATCATGTTGTGAGTGTTTTACTTCATGGTTTAATTTTATTTAATTGTGTTGTGAGTATTTCTTTTCTTGTGTAATTTTAATTAATATTATTTCATGTGAGTATTTCACTTCTTTATTTAATTTTGTTGTGAGTGTTCGTTCTTGTGCATTTTCTTATTTACCGTTGCCGGTATGCATTTACATGTTACACTTATCATTTCATGTGGCTTTCTGTTATATATTATCAGTTTGGCTACTTGTACTACTTCATGAGACACTCATGATTGCTCACTTTAATCACGTAGTTAAGATGAGCTTGTATTAGCATTATTTCATGTGTTGGTAGTTGTCGTTGTTAGCTTAGGCCTAGTTTTGATACACTTTAGACTGTGACTTGACTCAGCTCGATCTTGAGGTTGATATAGTTAGTATCAGTTATCAGATTTGGCATGCATGCATTGGTGATTATTTCTTAGCGGAACACTTATGGGTATTGTGGACAAGTATATATGATATCTTCACTGATATGAGACTGTTTAGGAATACCACGGATAATAGATCAGATGTGATTTGATGTTAGACATTTTTGGACTCGATGTTTTGTCACCAGTATATTAGTATTCTTGTTAGCTCTTACTAGTTATTTATTATTCTGGATTTGGAGTTAGTTACGAGGAAAGTTGGACCGTGATTTAGTTTGATCTTAAGTTATAGATGACCTTGGATTTACGTTATGAAGCCTGATCTGCGTTAAGATAAGGTTGATGTAGCTGGATTTATATTTGTGAGTAGTTAAGATTTATTTAGATGATATTTTGTTGATATTAAGTAGCAGAAATAGATATTCTAGACTATATGTTGTTTGAGGATGTTTCCCTTACTTCGTTATGATTTCAATATCTGTTGACTTATTGGTCTTGAGGATATACCATGTGCTTCATGTTTAGTTACTGATCAATTCAGTTATGGAGATAGAGTTATTATGAGAGTGATTTCATTGATATCGATGATCATATTATATGTTCGGAGTTTTTTGGCAAGCTATTGAGATTCGGATATACCAGTGATTTAGAGGATGGATATGTCGATGACTTTGAGGATCTGAGTTGATTATATACATTGTCCAGGTTATTCTATTCAAGATAGTAAGTCATTACTCATCTTAGATATCTTGATTTACTTGAGAAACCTGACTGATTATACTTGGTATCTACCTGATAACTATCATGTCCATGTTACCATTAGTTGCTGGAAAAAATATTATTACACGGTAACAACACCCGCATGTTATACTTGTTACATATTCCTGTTATACTGGTATCCTGTTCATTGATATTATATATTCCTGTTATACCGGTATCGTGACTACGCATGTTGATATTGTTACCATGACTACCACCGAGTTATCTCAGTGATTCAAGTAACATGCATATTAAGTAATCATGATAAACTAATAATATGACATTAAACAACTTACACTGGGATTGGGGAGATTGATGGAGGAGACAACGTCTGTATTTTGGGTGGACCTAGGATTTAGGTTGCGCAGCCGAAAGAGGGTTCCACTGCAGGGTTCCCGTGGGGTGACTGGCACCTTGTTCTGTTCCTGTTATACATGTTATACATGTACCTGTTCCTGTTATACATGTTCCTGACTACCTTGTGGTAGGCCTTGGTTCAGCGCCAGGAGTCTGGGCCGTGGTCCCGGGTATGCACAGGACCCACCTAAAGCATGGACAATGTCTCCAACCGATCAGTTTCAATAACTGAGGACCTCGATTGGCATGTGTGGTAGGCGTAGTATGGGATGCGTCTATTACATGTGGCAACTGCTGTTCGCTAACATAATTAATAATAAACTGTTAATGTATTGTGACTAACTGTGATCACCCGACTGTACATATATGTATAACTATGATAGAAATAGGATTGTACACCAGACTAGTGACATGTGCTAGCTTATACCTTCAGATATCAGTTGGTTGTTTACAGTTGTGATATTTGACTTTTATCTTCATTCATGTTCTTATGCAGTTATCCTTTAGTTATTTGTTTATCATGTTATTTAGTTCTCTTCTGTCTGTAGTTTATCTGGTTATTATTCTGTGCATATTGTTTATATGCACGAGCTCTCCCCTTTACACACACACTCATTAGGTCGCTTTCTGACAACCCTGTATTTGCACGTTCAGATATTGGACGCTTTATTTCTATTATGCAGGTGTTCGAGGAGACGGTACGCTTCGCGAAGAGCTAGAACTTCTCCCTATTCGATTCCGGTATTCTCATCTTTCTTATCTTCATATTATTTCCTGATTCTCGTTATATCAGATTCATTTGTTATTCCAGTTCTTTATTCATATGATATCATGCGTGGATTCTTATATGTATTATTGCAGTGGTCATTGACTCATTATAGTATAAATTTATAGCTTGTTTTGGGTTACTTAAGGCTTAACGCGTATATGTGAGGTATTCTCCTTGCGTATATGCGTCGCCGACTCGTGTCGCGTCTCCGCTCCAGCGTATTTTGGGAAGCGGGGCGTGACACAAACTGATCCTAACGAACATTCCAATGATGTTCTATGATTGACACATGATCCCACGAATAGCCCACGAACAGAACAATGTGTTTTCCGTTAATTTGCAAAAGGGAAAACTTACAAAAAGTTGGAGGAGCGAAAATACAAGTAATAAAAGGAAGAATTTCAAGTAGATCTCCTCTGAGATTTCTGGGAAAATGTGCCAGTAGGAATCTGATCAGCGCGCGATCACTTTATCCCTTTGATGATGCAATCGATCAGGTGATCAAACTGCCTCCTAAAAAGACTCCCTTCTTGCTTGGTTTGGGGAATAGGAGAACAGAAAATCAGTATAGCCCTTTTGTTAGGAATTCTGCTCTTTCTTTTAGCCAATCTCCTCTCTGTCTATCCTTGTGTGTCTTCTTTGTCTTCAGTAAGGGACTATTTATAGTCAAAAGTAGGGTGTAACCGCCCCTTGAATTCAGCGAAGCTGAATCAATCATTAGCTTTGTGCGAAGCTCGAAAATG
This sequence comes from Agave tequilana, assembly GCA_038442645.1. Taxonomy (NCBI): domain Eukaryota; kingdom Viridiplantae; phylum Streptophyta; class Magnoliopsida; order Asparagales; family Asparagaceae; genus Agave; species Agave tequilana. Next base: position 93,888 of record JAVJIF010010977.1, on the reverse strand, counting down.
GCCTTTCCATGAAGCTCTTTGCGAGCGTATGGCGAAGCTGGAGGGTCCGCATGATCAGTCACATATATTGCATATACATTGTCACCTTACCATGCTTTTTAGCTAATAAATCCTATTAATAAGTCTACTTCTTCTTTGTTAAATGTGGGCCCAAGTGCTAAAAGAAAGGAAGGAGAAACAAGCCCAAAATCCTATCTAATTCTGATTTAATTCAGAATAAATTCGAAATCAAGAAATCAGGGCAAATCTTAGCATATCAGAGAGGTTGAAAATCGGTTGAAAAGAATCCTCCCTAAATCAAGCGGTTGAAGCCAACAATCAAAGGCTGTTTCGTCAAATCTTAGAGCAGAAACGAGAAAACCAGAAGAAGATACAGGATAATCACCAAACCAGGAGCACCCACCCCTTGGGTGTGGCCATTTGGCCACACCAGGGCCGTGGAGACGCGGCCCTAGCTACGTATCCGCGGCTTTGTTAAAGAGGTTGGGGGAGCGTTTGCTCCCCCAATCTTCCCGGGATCTCCCCCTTTGGTTTTTCCCTATAAATACCAGTTTCAACAGAGCAAAAAGGAGCGAAGACTAGGATTAGAATTTTTGTTTATTTTCTAAGGATTTAGGCTCTTTGTTAGATAGTACAAAATTTGTATTCTTATTTTGTAATTTGTAGTCCAGTACAAATATTTGTGAGAGAGAGGAATTGAGTGCCTGTACTTGAAGATTGAAGTGACATCAATACAAGAATCGAGCCACATTTTCTTTCACTCATATTACAGTATGTCTTGCGTTATTTACTTGCCTTCTTCTTTGTTTTCCATGAGTAGCTAAATCAGTTTTTTGGGCTCACTATTGTACCTCTCTCCAATTCTTCTTCTTTTCTGATTTTCATGAAAAAAGACCCAATGAATCATTTGCATGCCTAACTTAAAGCCTTTCTTCTTGAAAGTGTTCTTGAAGGCACATGAGAATGGGTTTGGATCTTTAAACTCCTACTTCTTTTAAGAACGTTTCTTGAACTATTTTTATTTCATACTTGCTTCTTTGCGCTTGACGATTTAACATTCGATTCAAAACGATTTCTTAAAGAAAAGAGTGAACTTTTCCAACCATCTTATGTGCTTTACTTCAAACTTTCTAAAGTCAACCTTAAGTTTTGCCTATGATCAAGTTGAGGCACTTAGGATTTCAATAGAAGAATAAACAGTTGAGTAGTGAGCCCAGAATTTCTCTTTCTTATATTTAAAACAACCAAACAATTTTCAAAGTTTTTTTAATCACCTTCTTCAAAGTCTTCTCCAAAGTTGCAATTTCTCTTTTAATCATCTCCTTCTTTCCATTCTCTTTTCAATTAAAAAACGAGCACAATTCTTTGTTATTAAACGAAACACCGAAAAGCTTTCATCGCATTCCTCCTCGTGGACACGACCCGTTAGCCACAAGCTACACGGTAATTTCTTAACTTTTTGATTGTTCTTTCACTTTAGCAATCAATTTTTGGCACCATTGCCGAGGAGGGAACGATGTATTTATTTTTTAATAAGTTTGGTGTGTTGTTTTAGGGACTTGAAGATTCAGATCTAGCATTCAAGCTTTGGAAGAGAAGACTTGCAAATTCTGTGCCCCTACTCTCGAAAATAGGAAACCGAATTTCAAGAAATTGCGTTGTAAAAGTTAAAAATTTCATTGGACTACTAAAACTCTTTTTTGCAGGACATATTGCTCACAAAAAAATTAAGTTTTTGTACGTTATACTCTTGCTATTTCTGCTATCCACCATCCCTGTTTTAATCCAACAGTAATTTGAGTGATTGTTAATTGCTTAAAAAACGTTTAGACTTGCATTCTAGGCATTTATCTAATTACGTTTATTTTACAATTACTGTTGAAGAGAGCTGGAGACAAGGTACGTATGCATAGCATATAGTTCAGGAAACATTCTTGGGTGATTTGCTTTTGAATGCTACTTTTCTATATCTTGCAAACTTTGCACAATTAACTCTAAGGGCAAAACCCAATTCAAGATAAGGTGGGGAAGTCATTACCCTTCCTTAGCCCACAAACCATCTCCAAGCATGCACAACCTAAGCCTAAGTAAAATCTGATAGACGTTGGCCTTAGGGACATCTCAAACTCACTAGGAGATTATCCTAAGGGGGAAGGTGTTAGAATTTGACTCCTGCCAAATCAGTGTCTAGGAAGGGGATTGAGGGCCGAAAGACCGAAGGTTGGTGGTTACTTAATTAAGGAACGTCTTTGACGGATAACCTCCCACCAATCTTGCCCTGACCTGGCTGATTAGCTTATGATCAAAGTTTACATTATACCTCCTGTGGACAATCAACCAGTTAGGAGTTGTCTAGGTCGAGGTTACCTTAGATTAGGCTTGGTTGATTACTCTTGTTGACTATTGGTAAACTTGTTTGTGATTGTGATTGTGTTTGTGTATGCAAGTGTGGTCAAGAGACCCTAATTCATCTAGGTTAACTAGAAGCATATCACCACCCCAAGTTTGAACCAAGACCAGATCCGGTAATAGCTCCATCAACATCTTTGCAGGATAGGTTCTACCCCATTAGAACCTCACTTCTATCTTGCATTCTACTTCCATCGGTTGGTGAATACAATTTTGAGCTTAAGCCTCAATTCATCAACACACTCCCCATGTTTCATGGCTTAGAGTCCGAAGATGCTTACTTCTTCATAAGAGAATTTGAGGAAGTATGTCTAATAATGAAAATCCCACACCTTGTAGACGATGCTATTAGGTTGAGATTTGTCCCTTTCGCTCTTAAGGACCTAGAAAAGAAATGGCTTTACAGCTTAGCGGTCGGTTCTATCACATCTTGGGATGATTTCATCAAGGTCTTCTTGAAGAAATTTTATCCAATTCATAAGACCGCTCTCATTAGGAAGACAATCATGCAATTCAAGTAAGAACCGAGTGAACCGTTCTGGAGGTACTTTGAACGCTTTAAAGACCTCCTTGTCCAATGTTCACATCATGCAACAGAGAAATGGCGATAATGCCAAATTCTTTATGATGGTTTAGACTATTCCACCAAAACCCTCTCAGAAAGTATGTGCCAAGGGGGATTCTTGCAGAAGGATGAAAATGAAGGATGGGATTTGTATGAAAACCTAACTAAAAAGACCATCCAATGGGAACCAACTAGTGAGACCTCTAGGAATCTAAACTCCATCTCTTCAAAAGGAGGTCTCCATTCTATCAAATCATCCATCGCTAATGAGACTAAGTTAGCTAATCTAACAAGAAGACTAAAAGCTCTAGAAATGAAGGAACCAAGTCCAGTCAATCAAGTCAGCACAAACCAATTTTCAATTCCGGGTTGCACTTACTTTCAAGCCATGAATCATGTGTTCGAGGAATGCTCTGTGTTTCAGACTCAGCAACAATACCATGAACCGATGAATGCGGCCTTTTCAAGGCCGAACAATAATCCTTACGCACCAACGTACAGTCCTGGCTGGAGAAATCACCCTAATTTCTCATGGAGCCAAGATAACAATGATTATTCACGACCAAATCATGCTAGCCACTTTCATCATGCCAATAATTCTTCCAATCATCAACCCAACTTTTCCAATTTCCATAATAATTCCCCCAACCATCCACCTGACTTTTCAAACTATCAATAAAACTTTCCCAACCAAGCTCCACAATCCTCCTTCTAGAATCCTCAACTAGAAAGGAGAATGACTGACTTTGAAAGAAACATGGAAAGATACATGAAAAACCAAGATTCTCTCATGCAAACTATACAAAGATTAGAGGTTCAAAGAAGCCAACTAGCCACTCCACAGAATGAGAGACAGAAGGGTACCCTGCCTAGTCAGCCAATAACCAATCCTAAGAATTCTCAACAAGCTCATTTGGCTGAGGATCATTCATTAAATCAATGTAATGTTGTTCATACATTAAGGTCAGGAAAGAGAGTTAATAATCAAGCGTCAACACCAACCAATCCCATTCAACAAAACCACAATTAAGCATCCATCTCATCTAATCTAAATCCTTCCAATTCTAACGAATCTGAAAAAGATAAGTCAACCAGTCAGGTGCACCAGCCTATAGTACCATTTGCTAATAGGCTGAAAAATAACAAGCAAAATCCACACATGGACAAGTTAATTGAGATATTTAATCAAGTGAAGATAAATGTGCCACTTCTTGATGCCATCCAACATGTCCCTTCCTACGCTAAGTTTCTTAAAGACATGTGCACCAAGAAAAGAAAGACTAATGTACCAAAAAAGGTCTTCTTAGCCACTAACATTAGTGAGCTACTATTGGGTCCGATACCTGTCAAGTACAAGGATCCAGGTAGTCCCACCATTGCCTGCACAATAGGACAAGCTGAGATTAGTCGTGCACTTCTTGACTTGGAGGCAAGTATCAACTTGCGTCCATTCTCAGTTTATCAACAACTCGGGTTGGACGATCTTAGTCCAACTCGAGTCACCATCTAACTGGCTGACCGTTCAGTAAAAGTTCCAAAAGGGGAGATTAATGATGTCCTGATCCGGGTAGGGGAGTTTATTTACCCTGTCGATTTCATAGTTCTGGAGACACATGTGTCCAACTCCAATCATAAGGCTCAAACTTATGTTATCCTAGGGTGACCATTCCTTGCTACTGCCAATGCCATCATCAATTGTAGGAATGGGTCCATGAGGTTAACCTTTGGGGACATGACTAGAGAAGTCAATGTCTTCAATCTAGGAAAATAACCCCGCGATTTTGAGGATCAAACATTTGAAGTCAACCTAATTGAGAACTTAACAAGTGAACATAAAGAAGAATTGGAACTAGAAACTGAGTGTGACTTCGGGTTAGAGTCTGACGACTTTAATCTTGATCAGGTTGTAGATTCTGATGTAAACTGGGCCTCGAACCCTATTTCACCAATAAGGGAGCCAACAAATTTGACTAGTCCTTCCAGTGAGCCTTCCTCTTCCTTAAAATTGAAATCCTTACCTGCGCATATCAAGTACGTCTATCTAGGCGAACAAGAGACTTTTCCTATCATCATTGCCTCCCATCTAAATGACCGGAAAGAAGAAGATCTTAAAGCAATTCTAAGAAAACATAGGGAAGCCATTGGTTGGACTATGATCGATATAAAGGGATTAAGTCCGTCCATCGTTCAACATCGCATTCATCTCAATGAAGACGCCATACCTAAAAGAGACCCGCAGCGTAGGTTAAACCCTATAATGCGAGAAGCTGTTCATGCTGAAATTGTCAAACTCTTAGACAATGGGATAATTTATCCCATTTCTGATAGCCAATGGGTCAGTCCTGTCCACGCGGTTCCAAAGAAATCCGGTTTCACCGTAGTGAAAAACGAGAACAAAGAGTTGGTCCAAACTCGACTTCCCACGAAGATCCGAGTTTGCATCGACTATAGGAAGCTTAATGCTGTAACTCGTAAGGACCATTTTTCACTTCCCTTCATTGGTCAAATGCTTGAACATTTGGCGGGTCACGAATATTACTGTTTCTTGGACGGTTACTCGGGGTATAACCAGATCCCTATTGCTCTTGAGGACCAAGAAAGGACTATGTTTACATGTCCATTTGGGATATTTGCTTATCGTCGAATGCCTTTTGGCTTATGCAATGGCCCAGCAACGTTTCAACGTTGCATGTTGAGTCTTTTCTCTGATATGGTAGAACGATTCTTAGAGATCTTTATGGATGATTTCTCCATCTACGGAGATTCATTCACTCAATGTCTCTACCATTTAGAACTTGTCCTCCAACATTATGCTGAGAAAAATCTAACACTGAACTGGGAGAAATGCCACTCATGGTAAAACATGGAATTGTCTTGGGTCATGAAATCTCCAAGAAAGGAATTGAAGTGGATAGAGCCAAATTGAGGTTATTGCTAAGCTTCCCACGCCCACATGCGTTAAGGACATTAGATCCTTCTTAGGACACGCTGGTTTTTATCGAAGATTTATCAAGAATTTTAGCAAAATTGCTAGGCCCTTGAGTAATCTGTTAGCTAAGGATGTGTCCTTCACTTTCGATGTTGAATGCAAAAATTCTTGGGAGAAGCTTAAGAGAGAGTTTATTTCTGCACCAATCATATATGCACCAGATTGGTCTAAGCCGTTTGAAATCATGTGTGATGCTTTCGATTTTGCCATCGGCGCTGTCCTAGGACAACGCATTGATAACAAGCAGCATGTGATTTACTACTCCAGTAGGACTCTCAACGATGCTCAAATGAACTACACTACGACTGAGAAAGAATTCTTGGCAGTAGTGTTTGCCTTACTGAAATTTCGTCCCTACCTACTAAGGTCCAAAACCACCATTTCACCGATCATTCTGCGCTTAGGTACCTCATGATGAAGAAGGATGCCAAGGCCTGACTCATTCGTTGGATCCTCCTTCTTCAAGAATTCGATCTTGACATTCGAGATAAAAAAGGCGTAGAAAATGTCATTACTGACCATCTCTCACGGATCCCCAATTCTCCATGCAACGAATTACCCATAAATGAGGATTTTCCTGATGAAAATCTCTTAACTATCTCTAGGGAACCTTGGTTTGCTGATATAGTGAATTACTTAGTCACAAATCAAACTCCGTCTCATTGGTCCAAAAACGACATATACCGGTTCTTACCCTAAGTCTGGTATTTCTTTTGGGAGGAACCGTATCTTTTTAAGTACTGTTCTGACCAAATTATTAAGAGATGCATTCCCGATTAGGAGGTTAAGAGTGTTCTATCCTTTTGTCACGAACTTGCATGCGGTGGACACTTTGGTCCCCGCAAGACTGCTGAAAAAGTGCTACAAAGCGGGTTCTATTGGCCCACTTTGTTCAAGGATGCTTATGAATTTTGCAAGACATGCCCTTGATGCCAAATGGTAAGAAGTGTTGGTCCCGTTATGATGCCAATTGTGGATCTAATATACGAAGTCAACACTCACAAGAATATTAGTATAAAGGAAATAAACGTACTTGCAAATAAAGAAAAACAAATCACAGAAAAGTTAAGCAAACGCAAACACGAGTGATTTATCCTGGTTCGGTCCTTGTGACCTACATCTAGTCCCCAAGCCTCCCGCTTGAGATTTTCCTTTATCCTTGACTTTGTACACCCAAAATCAACACCTTGCATACCACTTGACAAATTCCCTTTGCCAAATGTGTACAACTTCTCTTACAACCAAGAGAACAAATCACCTTGTACAATCTCTCTTCTATACCAAGAAGACTCTCTTGTACAATGCTTCCTTTGAGTGATTACAACCTTTCCTATAAGCCTTGATTCAGTATGTGATCGTGGACAAGGGCTATTATAGGTGGACTTTCAGAGATCTTCACAAAAGAGTAGGAATTGGTAAAGAATCTGGAAGTGGGAACAGTTTTCAGAAAAATAGAATATTTTTCAGAGTTTTGGGGCTGAAAACTATATACTTGAATTGGTATTTTAGCCTAAGATTACAACCCTATTTATAGCTAAACTTTAGGGTAAGTTAGGGTAGTTATTAGGACCATTTTGAATTTTTTAAATGTTGGATAATGTTGAAGGAAATACCAGAAAACAGAAACTGTCCAACAGTCAGAAACTGCTATTAGTCGACTTGACATTTGGGTTAGTTGACTAGGGTAGGCAAATTTTACTGGGTTAGTCGACTATAGAAGATACCAAGTCGACTAGGTCATGATAAACTCAAAAGACAAGTTTCTGGAAACTGAACCAAGTCGACCAGAACTAACTTATAAGTCGACTAGGCCAACTAGTAGTCGACTAGGGGAAAGTATAAGTCGACTAGAAAGGTCTATTAGTCGACTAGGTATTCTGTTAAGTTGACTAACAGAGACAAATAGAGAGTTGGGATCTTTTAGGACAAAACTATAGTCGACTAGGGAAATGTGTAAGTCGACTATACCAAGTATAAGTCGACTACAGTAAGCTATAAGTCGACTAATAGGCTATGATATGTGTGTATCAAGGCTTTTAACATTCTATTAATCATTACAATACATATCATTAGTAACTCTCTTTGGGAAGTCTTGATCATGAAGAACTCTTGAATAGGCTTGTGATAGAGTTCCAAATGATATGACTTCACAAATGTCTTCATCAAAAGCAAGTTCCAACATTCTCCCCCTTTTTGATGATGACACTTTGTGTGCACGAATGCTCCCCCTGTAGAAAATAAGTTATATTTTCTCCCCCTGTAGAAAATGGGTTATAACAGATATAGAAACACTTGTGTTCTCGCCCTGCAACAAATATATCATAACATGTATATATATGATAAATATTTGAAGTATAGTCCTTTTCAAACTTCCTATATGGTACCTGAAAGATAAACATTAGATGGTACCAATTATAAGAGTAAAGTATTAACCTTTAGGAGACCAACCCAATTTGAATTTTGTTTCTATTTGTTAGTATACACATAATTGCATGAATAACATATATAATGTATGTATGATGCAATATAAGTATTTTTGTCAAAAATGCTTAAGTTTTTAGGAATCCATATAAACTTACTCTTAATTCTTTTTGAACTATTATCAGATTTTCTTTTCACAAAAGAATTATATGGATTACTAACATATGAAGATTTTTCATAAAATCCAAGACCATAATGATTATGTGACATCTTTTGATATGATAACAAATCATTCAACTTTTCTTTTCCTTGATTAAACTTAGTCACATTTTTTAAAATCTCTTCATATTTCATTTTGAAAACTGACATGTCTTTATCTAATACATAAATTCTCATTTAAAGATACAGTTTCCTTTTTAAGCAAAATATTTTCTTTTATAAAATTCTCATTATCCTTTTTCAATGATAATATCACTTTTTCAAAATCATCTTTTTGAGAATTTATAGAAGAAACTTGAGAGACATAACATGAATTTTCTTTGAAAAGTTTTTCATTTTCCATTAATAAAACTTTATTCTTCATTTTTCATTCTTTAGATCATTGAATAATTCATGGAATGCGTCTAAAAGTTCAGTATATTGTACCTCATCTTCTTCTAGCGTCATGTAACAGATGTTGGCATGTTCAGTGGTTTCTTCTTCGTCAGAGGAAGAGGAATCACTGTTTTCCCATGATGCTTGGTAATCTTTCTTCTTTCTGAACTTTTTACTCTTAAATTTGCCTTTGTTTTTAAGCAATGGGCAATCCTTCTTCATATGACCTGTTTTATTGCAATTAAAACATTTAAATTTACCTTACTTTAAGAATCTTCTGAATTTTCTTGAAAGCATTGCCATCTTCTCTTCATCGTCATCTGAATTGTCCGTGTCTGAGGATGCATGGAAGGCAAGTCTTTCTTCTTTGAGAGAGATTGTTGTTCATCCTTTTTTCTTTCTTCGAGTTGCACTTCATATGCCATTAGATTACCAATAAGGTTTTCTAACGACATTGCTGAGAGATCATTCGCTTCTTCGATTGCAGTTGTCTTCTTCTCCCAATCTGATGTGAGTGCACGAAGGATCTTGCAAACTTTTTCGACTTGGGTGTATTCCTTTCCAAGGGATGCTAAGGAATTGGTTATGTCGGTGAATCTTGTAACCATTTCTGAGATGGTTTCATTCTCCTTCATTTTGAATTGTTCAAACCTGTGGACAAGAATAGAAATCTTAGATTCTTTAACCTTATTTGTGCCTTCGTGTGTTGCCTGAAGAGTGTGCCATATTTGATTTGCAGAAGTGGTTGTTGACACACGGTTGAACTCTTCTTTGGTTAAGGCACAGAGCAAGGCATTCATCGCTTTGGCGTCAAGGTTCGCATTCTTCTTTTGATCATCACTCCAAGCGTTGTAGTGGGTAGTCGGTTTGGTGTATGGTACTTCTACAATGTTCCAAAGATCGTAGTTGAGCGATTGCAAGTAGATCTTCATTCTACACTTCCAATAGTTGTAGTTGGATCCGTCAAATAGCGGTGGACGTTGTGTAGAATGTCCTTCTTTGAATTGTGACGAAGGGAACTCCGTTGCCATCCTTGTAGATTGTTGACTGGGTATGCAGTGCTCTGATACCAATTGTTGGTCCCGATATGATGCCAATTGTGGATCTAATATACGAAGTCAACACTCACAAGAATATTAGTATAAAGGAAATAAACGTACTTGCAAATAAAGAAAAACAAATCACAGAAAAGTTAAGCAAATGCAAACACGAGTGATTTATCCTGGTTCGGTCCTTGTGACCTACATCCAGTCCCCAAGCCTCCCGCTTGATATTTTCTTTTATCCTTGACTTTGTACACCTAAAATCAACACCTTGCAGAGCACTTGACAAATCCCCTTTGCCAAATGTGTATAACTTCTCTTACAACCAAGAGAACAAACCACTTTGTACAATCTCTCTTCTGTACCAAGAAGACGCTCTTGTACAATGCTTCCTTTGAGTGATTACAACCTTTCCTATAAGCCTTGATTCAGTATGTGATTGTGGACAAGGGCTATTATAGGTGAACTTTCAGAGATCCTTCACAAAAGAGTAGGAATTGGTGAAGAATCTGGAAGTGAAAACAGTTTTCAGAAAAATAGAATATTTTTCAGAGTTTTGGGGCTGAAAACAATATACTTGAATTGGTATTTTAGCCTAAGATAACAACCCTATTTATAGCTGAACTCTAGGGTTAGTTAGGGTAGTTATTAGGACCATTTTGAATTTTTTAAACGTTAGATAACATTGAAGGAAATACCAGAAAACAGAAATTGTCTAACAGTCAGAAACTGCCATTAGTCGACTTGACATTTGGGTTAGTCGACTAGGGTAGGCAAATTTTACTGGGTTAGTCGACTATAGAAGATACCAAGTCGACTAGGTCATGATAAACTCAAAGGACAAGTTTCTGGAAACTGAACCAAGTCGACCAGAACTAACTTATAAGTCGACTAGGCCAACTATTAGTCGACTAGGGGAAAGTATAAGTCGACTAGAAAAGTCTATTAGTCGACTAGGCATTCTGTTAAGTCGATTAACAGAGACAAACAGAGAGTTGAGATCTTTTAGGACAAAACTATAGTCGACTAGGGAAATGTGTAAGTCGACTGTACTAAGTATAAGTCGACTATAGTAAGCTATAAGTTGACTAATAGGCTATGATATATGTGTGTCAAGGCTTTTAACATTCTATTAATCATTACAATACATATCATTAGCAACTCTCTTTGGGAAGTCTTGATCATGAAGAACTCTTGAATAGGCTTGTGATAGAGTTCCAAATGATATGGCTTCCCAAATGTCTTCATCAAAAGCAAGTTCCAACAGGAAGGATCTCAAAACGAAATATGATGCCTCTCAACCCAATTCTAGAAATAGAACTCTTTAATGTTTGGGGCATCGAATTTATGGGTCCATTTCCTAATTCATTTGGAAACTAATACATATTGGTTGCTGTGGATTATGTGTCCAAGTCGGTAGAAGCCATTCCTTGTAAAACTAATGATAACAAAGTTGTCATAAAGTTTTTGAAAGAGAACATTTTTCCACGCTTCGGAACCCCTCGTGCTATTATCAGTGATAATGGCACTCACTTTTACAATAGATCCTTTGAAGCTCTTATGCGAAGTCTGCCATAACTCACAAGTTGTCCCCAACTTATCATCCTCAAACTAGTGGACAGGTTGAGGTTTCCAATAGACAAGTCAAGCTTATCTTGAAGAAAACTTTGAACCAAAATCGGAAAGATTGGTCCATCAAATTTGTAGATGCCCTATGGGCCTACAGGACTACTTTCAAGATGATTCTAGGAATGTCTCCTTATAGGTTAGTCTATGGCAAAGCTTGTCACCTGCCCGTTGAGTTAGAGCACCGGGCCTTATAGGCAATCAAGCAGTTGAATTTTGACTTGACTAAGGCCGGTGACCTTCGGAAGTTACAAATTTTCGAATTAGAGGAATTGAGAAATGAGGCCTATGAAAATGTTAGGATCACTAAAGATAGAGTCAAGATTTTTCATGATAAACACATCATAAGAAAAACCTTTGTCCCTGGACAAAAAGTCTTACTCTATAATTCTAGGCTTCATCTTTTTCCAAAAAATTGAAATTAAGATGGACTGGGCCATTCATTGTAAAAACCATGTTTCCACACGGTGCAGTTGAGATCAGTGACCCCAAGAATGGAAATGACTTTAAGGTAAATGTCAACGCCTTAAATATTTCTTGAAATCAGTGCCGGTAAATGAAACGGCTATGGGTCTTTTTGACCACGTGTATCAGTAACTTCCCTCTTTTCCATTTTATTTCAAGCATCTATACATTTCTTTCATACATTAGGGACAATGCATGAGATAAGTGTGGGGGAGGGTTAGGGTTAACATGACTAATAAAAAAAATTATATATATAAAAAAAAACTTTTTGAAAGGTTAGAACAATATTTTGATATATTTTTTGTAAGAAATTAAGTCAATTTTAAGGAATAGGAAAATCATAATTAGGATTTCTTATACTTGGTCAAAGTCAGATAACTTGTTTGATTTTTAGGGTTAGTGATTGGTAGTGAAAAGTGCATTTTTATCATTATATTTACCATCACATTTTCATATTTATTCCTATAATTCTGCACATTTACTAATATTTTATGATTTATTGTGTGCAGGCCTCGAAATATTAAAATAAAGAAATAAAGCCTAAAAAGAAGCCCAAAAGCCCATATTCAAGCCCAATGTAAAAGTTGCAAATATCAATTGCCAAAATTGCAAATACTAAGGGCAAAAGTTGCAAATACAAAGAAGAGGGAAGGATAGACTTCTATTCAACCCTAAACACTTGCAGGATGAGGATAAAAGCCAAAGAAGAGAGTGCAAAGAGAAGGAAATTCGTGGATAAAAGATTTGGGATCTAGGTAACTTGCTTCCCAAGTTGTTATATCTAAATCCCAAGATAAAGAGCCAGGATCATACTTCCAGAAGCAAACGCCCAGATGGACGGACCAGGGGAGGCCACGCGCCAAAGCGCGTAGCCAGCCGCCACAATATGGCCGCGAAAACGCGGCCCAAGCCGCGTTTCCGCGGCAAAGTAGATAAGCCAGGGCAACGGGTTTTGAAGGGGAGTTGTATCGGGACTCTGCCTCCTTCTGCACCTATAAATACCCCTGCAGTGCAACCGAGAAGAGCGTCCAGCGCAGTACAAGGCCAAAAATTAGGGTTTTTAGGCTTTCTTCTAGTTTAGGTTTTCTTTTCTCTTTTGTAATTTTTATTTTTTTCTTTTTGTAACTGAGAGGAGAGGATGTTTTCATGGAGGAAGGAGATCTACTTGTACTGAGGGTGACAATCGGTGTAAGTTTTGCTCTTCTTCTATTGTTAAATAAATCAACTCGAGGTTCGTTTTTTTTATTTTATGTTCTTTTATTCTTGTTTAATCTTGTCTTTCTTTTGTTCTTGTTTTCTTCTATTTTCTCTCTAATGTCTTGTGAACCATGAGGCCCAATTGCGTTGAGACTGCCTAGCCAAAGAAGAGCCCTTGATGGCCTATGGAGATGAACAAACCTTCGTTAGTTTGTCTTTTATTTTCATAGTGTAGATTAAGAAGGTGGACGATCTTATACGCCATACTTGTACGCCTTCCAAGACAAGGTAAGTCATCGCACGGATCAAAGGTAAGCAAGGTAGAAGAGGTATGTATGTATAGTTTTCTTTCTTTCTAATTCTAGTTTAGATCTCCATCTCTCTCAAATTTACTTTTCACCTTCTCATTGTAAATATCATATACCATTGTAAATAATAAAAGAAAATAATTTTTAGAGAATCTTACTTAAACGCTTCCATCGCTAGTCCCTCCCTGAGGATCACGACCCGCATAGCCACTGCTACCGCGGATTCGAATTGAGAACCTTGCACAACTTGTTCTAAATCTAATATTATTTATTTTGTGTGCAGGTAAAATCTCAATCAAAACATTGGCGCCGTTGCCGGGGAGGGACGGTAAGTTTATCTTTAAAAAAAAATTAATTATTAACTAATTCTTTTATTCTTTCTGTTTGCAGGTTTGGAGAACAGGAAACAGCAGAAGTGGACATATAACAACTCTGTGCCTCTGCCCTCGAAGGCAGAGCATCAGAGCCTACTACAGTGCCACGGATCCGCGGCAATAGCTGCATTTTCGCGGCCTTAGTAGTTCATTACTGACAGATCTTTCTGCAGGTTGCTACAAATTGCAAGATTTATTTTCTGCTCTGTTAAAATTTGTTCTGTGATAAACCTGTATACTGCTAATTAATCAACAGTAAAATATTTGTTGAAAAAGATAAAAAATGATTAGACGTTTGCATCCTAGGCACGTGTCTTTTCAATTCCTTTATTTTACTGTTGAAGAGTGCTGGAGCAAGGTACGTTCGCATTTCATGTAGAATAGGACTCATCTCTTGGATGATTTTCATGCTTTGAGTGAATCTTATTTACATATTTTGTACACTTGCACAAATTTATTCTAAGGGCATAACCCATTAACAAGATAAGGTGGGGATTTCATCACCCTTCCTTGGCCCAAAAATCAGATTCTAAGCACTCACTAACCCAAGCCTAACTAAAAATTAGTAGACGTTGGCCCTAGGGACATCTCGGACTCAATTAGGAGATTGTCCTAAGGGGGAACAGTGTTGGAATTTGGCTCCTGCCAAATCAGTGTCTAGGAAGGGATTGAGGGCTGAAAGCCCGAAGATTGGTGGTTATTTAATTAAGTAATGTCTTTGACGGAAAACCTCCCACCACTCTTGCCCTGACCTGACTGATTAACTTGTGGTCAAAGTCTACGCCCTACCTCCCGTGGACAGTCTAACCAGTTAGGAGTCGTCTAGGTCATAGGTCTACCCTGACTTAGGTTAGAAATTTTTCTTTTTTGTTTGCTTGTTTGTTTGTTTTATTTTTCTTTGATTGTGTTTGTGTGATATGGCATATAATAATTTTTCCAACTTTAATCCATATTACACACCATCTTCTTTTTCGGATATTACCAACCCGGCATATCATAATTTTGACCAACCTAGTGTGCCGGAATGGTCTTATCCGAATGAATATAACCCATACCCCCCATCTTATGACCATAATTTTCATACCACTTTCGACTCTTCACAGAGTTCATGGGGTTTCGCTTCCCCCGAGTCCAATTTTCAACCAACTTGTCCTCCATCTCCACCTTGTCCACAGTATTCCCAAGATTCATACTCAGATCCACCCATTCAGAATAGAAAACCATCTATCCGGGAAATGACGAGAATGCAGGAGTCCAAGCAACAATCACCATCAATCTTAGACATGATGATGCGTAAGTCCACCGACTCACAACTTCATCATGATTACACTTCCTCTTTTCAAGTCCAATCACAAAATGATGCACCAATTGACTATGAAAATATGCTTAAAACCATGACTCAGGATTGATTAGCTCGTGATCATGAAATAGATATGATGGTTCAATCTTTACATTCTCACAGTCTGGCCAATTCTGCTTTCGCTGACCACTCTCTTAGAGCCGAAGAGTCACGTCGCTTTGGACAACAAGATTCTAATTCAGTACCATCAGGTGAACTTGCTGAAACTCCAATTGATAGTTTGGCAAGTTATTCCTTTCCTGAAATAGAACTTGAGCATGAATATGATCCTGATCTCCCACTTGGTGATTCAATTTTACTTCCTGATTCAATAATGACTCCGGTGTCTCCACCTGATTTTACTTTTCCCGAGTCAACATTGGATCCTGTGCCAATTCCTCATGAAATTGAATCATCTATTTTTGATGATCATATTGAACTTGACCAATTTTACAATTTTGAAAGTCCCATGGATAAATTGGCAAGTTCTCATTTTTACAATATTGAGCTCAATGAGAAATATGACCTAGATTCTCAAATCTGTGAGCAAGTTCAAATTCCCGAATCATTATTGACTCCTGTTTTGTTACCCGACTTAGGTAATCTTTTAGAGTCAGTTTTGATTCCCACACCTATCATTCCTGAACTTGAATCACCAACATTGAGTCACATTCCATTGTGGGAAACTGATTGTGGACTTGAGTTTCAACTTCTTGACTTGGACATACTTCTTGAACCGAGCTCGACTCCTGAACCCTTACTTGATTTAAGTTTCTTTCCTGAGTCGGTATTCGTTCCCGTACTTATGACGTCCAAGTCAATCATTCAATCTTTTCACACTCCATTTTGGGACAAGGCGGTTGACACAATTGACTCTGAATATAATTATGAAATTTGAAAATTTGATGGGGTGGAATTGTTAAAAAATAATACATACATTTTAGTGGGTTATACAAGAGAAATTTTTGGTGGGTTCCTCCGTGAAATACTACATTATCTTGATTGGGTAGCAACGCTTGGCCCAATTAGACCACCACCGAAACCACCACCTTGAGGTAACTTATGCCTTCCCTTCTTCTTTTTCATGCATATATGCATTCATTCATACATTGAGGACAATGCATGAGATAAGTGTGGGGGTAGGCCTTACTAACATACTAACATAGTTAGAAACTAACCAAAATTTGCTAATTAAAAAAAATTTTAAAAAAAATTAAAAAAAGAAAGGACAATATTTTGACTTATCTTTTGAAAGAAATCTAAGTTAGTCTTAAGAATTAGGAAAATCATGATTAGGATTTCTAAAAACTTGGTCAAAATAAATAAATTGTTGAATTTTTAGGTATAGGAGGAGAAATTGAATAAGTAGTTAGTCTTAATTTTTACCTTAATGAAATGTGCATACCTAATGCATATCTAAGATTCTAAGACAAAGATCCTTGTGCCTCATATATAAAAAAAAAATCACCAATTAAGCTGGATACATGTGCCTCAAGAAGCATAAGTATTTACGCCAAAAGGTGATTTCTAAATAAAATAAAGTCCTTAGTTTTGTGGCCTAGTTCACTCGAATTTGAGTCCGCGGGGTGTTTTCTCACCTGCTGCCCTAAAGCCAACCGGTTTGGGAGCCACTGACTTTAAGTTCGCTACATGGGTGGATTAGAAAGCCTAAGAAAATTAAGAAATATTATATATGTATTAACACATCTAATAGTCAATTAGTTAGGTATGAGGGCCTCAAGAAGACTTGATACTTACACGAAAGAAAATTAGATGAGTTATACATATTAAAAAAAGAAAAAAAAAAAAAAATATATATATATATATATATATATATATATATATATATATATATATATATATATATATATATATATAAAGAGGCATGAGAGTCCAAGTTAAGGAATTTCTAGTAAAAATTCACAATGATGCATATGACTTAGGGTAACGAAAAGGACTATACAAAAGTTCAATTTTGACCCTTACCTAAAATGGATAACAATTCACTTTATAAAGACTAAGTTTAAGAATGAATAAAAATGAGGATCCAAAAAACTTATAGATTACTTAGTCTTTTCAAAAGTATTTCAAATATTTTCTTTTTTATGGATTTTGTGGGTGTAATCCGCTGAAAACCTTCACGAGACAACACTCGTCCTCTAGGGTAACCTAGGGGTTTAACGGCTTGTTGCACGTGCTAAGTGCAACCGTGATTCCTACGAAAGTGAGTTAGGATAGATTAATTTTTCTTTTCTTTTTCTTTTTGATTTTTACTCGAGGACGAGCAAAAAGATAAGTGTGGGGGTGTGATAGGTAGTGAAAAGTGCATATTTATCATTACATTTACCATCACATTTTCATATTTATTCCTATAATTTTGCACTATTACTAATGTTTTATTATTTATTGTGTGCAGGCCTTGAGTAATAAAAAAATAAAGAAATAAAAGCCCAAAAGAAGCCATGTCCAAGCCCAATGCAAAGTTGCAATTACCAAGTGCAAAAGATGCAATTATTAAAAGAAGAGGAAAAGGATAAGATGAGATGGATTTCTACTCAACCCTAATTGCATGCAGGACAAGGCTAAAGATAAAAGGAGAAGAGTGCAAAGATAAAAATTCAAAAAATTCGGATTCAGACTGTACATGTTTTAGTATTCAGATCATAACATTTGCTACAGATATGCAAATCTAATGATTTAAGATGCTCCAGAAAGAAGACTAGAAGGCCTACAACTCTTATGTTGATCAAACTTTTCAATTCTGTGAGAAGATAAGACATTTTCGGTGTTCAACATAATAATGAGTTGCAGGACAGATTTGAACTTCTATGGATAAATAAAAACAAGTTTGGAGATAAAAGAGGAATTCAAATTCAGAGATATTTTGTACCTCTTATCTTCATACGCTTCTTATCCTCTGGTTTTCTCCTATAAATACCCCTGCATAGCAACAAAGGAAGGGCAGATCTCATACAGTACAGCAAACTACAGAGCTAAATCTAGGGTTTTTAGGTTAGTTGTAGTTTAGGTTTTTCTTTTTCTTTTTTGTAAATTTTATTTTTTTATGTAACTGAGAGTGGAGGATGCTTTCATGGAGGAAGGAGTTCATGCTTGTACTGAGGTGACATCGGTGTAAGTCATACTTTTCTTCCATTGTTAATAAAATCTACTCAAGGTTCGTTTTTGTTATTCTTGTTTTATTTTATTGTTTTTCTATTCTTGTTTTCTTTTATTGTTTTTCTCTGATGTCTTGCAAACCATGAGATTTGATCGCTTCGAGACTGCTAGCCAAAGAAGTGTCCTTGATGGCCTATGGAGATGAACAAGCCTTCTCTTTAGTTTGTCTTTTCTTTTCGTAGTGTAGATCGCGAAGGTGGAAGATCCTATACGCCATACTTGAATGCCTTCCAAGAAAAGGTAAGTCGTTGCAACAGAGCAAAGGTAAGTAGGGCAGAAGAGGTAGGTATGTGTTTAGAGAACTTACTTAAATGCTTCCATCGCTAGTCCCTCCCTGAGGATCACGACCCGCATAGCCATTACTACAGCGGATAGAATTGAGCACCTTACACATCTCTAATTCTTAAATCTAATATTCTATATTTTGTGTGCAGGAAAACCACAACATTGGATCCTGTGCCAATTCATCATGAAATTGAGTCACCCATTTTTGATGATCATATTGAACTTGACCAATTTTACAATTTTGAAAGTCCCATGGATAAATTGGCAAGTTCTCATTTTTATGAGGTAGAACTCAATGAGATATGTGACCTAGATTCTCAAATCTGTGATCAAGTTCAAATTCCCGAATCATTATTGACTTCTGCTTTGTTACCCGACTTAGGTAATCTTTTAGACTCAGTCTTGATTCCCACACCTATCATTCCTGAACTTGAATCACCAATATTGAGTCACATTCCATTGTGGGAAGATTATTGTGGACTTGAGCTTCAATTTATTGATTTGGACCCATTTCCTGAACTTAGCCCGACTCCTGAACCCTTACTGGATTTAAGTTTCTTTCTTGAGTCGGTATTCGTTCCTGTACCTATGACGTCCAAGTCAATCATTCCATCTTTTCACACTCCATTCTGGGACAAGACGGTTGACAAATTTGACTCCGAAATCAGTTATGGAATTTGAAAATTAGATGGGGTCAAATATTTAATAAAAATTCTTAATGGACACATCTTTTTAGTGGGTTATATTAGAGTAATTTCTGGTGGGTTCCCTCGAATTCTAAAAAAAGTAGATTGGGCCGCATTTTGTGGACCAATTAGACCACCACCGAAACCACCACCTTAAGGTAACTTCTACCTTCCCTTGTTCTTTTTCATGCATATATGCATTCATTCATACATTGAGGACAATGCATGAGATAAGTGTGGGGGTAGGCTTTACTAACCTACTAACATAGCTAGAAACTAATAAAAATTTGCTAATATAAAAAAAATGTTATAAAAAGGAAATATTTTGACTTATCTTTTGAAAGAAATCTAAGTTAGTCTTAAGGATTAGGAAAATCATGATTAGGATTTCTAAAAACTTGGTCAAAATAAATAAATTGTTTAAATTTTAGGTATAGGAGGAGAAATTGAATAATTAATTAGTCTTGATTTTTACCTTAATGAAATTTGCATACCTAATGCATATCTAGGATTCTAAGACGAAGACCTTTGTGCCTCTTATATAAAAAAAAAAGAAAAAGAAAATCACTAATTAAGCTGGATACATGTGCCTCAAGAAGCATAAGTATTCATGCCTAAAGGTGAGTAAATAAAATAAAGTTATTAGTTTTGGGGCCTAGTTCACTCGAATTTGAGTCCGTGGGGTGTTTTCTCACCTGGTGCCCTAAAGCCAACCGGTTTGGGAGTCATCGACTTTAAGTTCGTTACATGGGTGGATTAGAAAGCCTAAGGAAATTAAGGAAAATTACTTACATATGTACTAACACATCTAATAGTCAATTAGTTAGGTATGAGGGCCTCAAGAAGCCTTGATGCTTACGCGAAAGAAAATTAGATGAGTTATACATATTAAAATATATATATATATATATATATATATATATATATATATATATATATATATATATATATATATATATATATATATATATATATATATAGAGGCATGAGAGTTCAAGTTAAGAAATTCCTAGTATAAATTCATAAGTATGCATATGACTTAGGGTAACGAAAAAGACTATACAAAAATTCAGTTTTGATCCTTACCTAAAATGAATAACAATTGACTTTATTAAGACAAAGTTTAAGAATGAATAAAAATGAGGATCCTAAAAACTTATAGATTATTTAGTCTCTTCAAAAGTATTTCAAATATTTTCCTTTTTATGGATTTTGTGGGTGTAATCCGCTGAAAACACTCACGAGACAACACTCGTCCTCTAGGGTAACCTAGAGGTTTAACGGCTTGTTGCACATGCTAAGCGCAACCGTGATTCCTACGAAAGTGAGTTAGGTTAGATTAATTTTTCTTTTTCTCTTTGATTTTTACTCGAGGACGAGCAAAAAGATAAGTGTGGGGGTGTGATTGGTAGTGAAAAGTGTATTTTTATCATTATATTTACCATCACATTTTCATATTTATTCCTATAATTCTGCACATTTACTAATATTTTATGATTTATTGTGTGCAGGCCTCGAAATATTAAATTAAAGAAATAAAGCCTAAAAAGAAGCCCAAAAGCCTATATTCAAGCCCAATGTAAAAGTTGCAAATTTCAATTGCCAAAATTGCAAATACTAAGGGCAAAAGTTGCAAATACAAAGAAGAGGGAAGGATAGACTTCTATTCATCCCTAAACACTTGCAGGATGAGGATAAAAGCCAAAGAAGAGAGTGCAAAGAGAAGGAAATTCGTGGATAAAAGATTTGGGATCTAGGTAACTTGCTTCTCAAGTTATATCTAAATCCCAAGATAAAGAGCCAGGATCAAACTTCCAGAAGCAAACGCCCAGATGGACGGACCAGGGGAGGCCACGCGCCAAAGCGCGTGGCCAGCCGCCACAATATGGCAGTGGAAACGCGGCCCAAGTCGCGTTTCCGCGGCAAAGTAGATAAGCTAGGGCAACGGGTTTTGTAGGGGAGTTGTACCGGGACTCTGCCTCCTTCTGCACCTATAAATACCCCTGCAGTGCAACCGAGAAGAGCGTCCAGCGCAGTACAGGGCCAAAAATTAGGGTTTTTAGTCTTTCTTCTAGTTTAGGTTTTCTTTTCTCTTTTGTAATTTTTATTTTTTTCTTTTTGTAACTGAGAGGAGAGGATGTTTTCATGGAGGAAGGAGATCTACTTGTACTGAGGGTGACAATCGGTGTAAGTTTTGCTCTTCTTCTATTATTAAATAAATCAACTCGAGGTTCGCTTTTTTATTTTATGTTCTTTTATTCTTGTTTAATCTTGTGTTTCTTTTGTTCTTGTTTTCTTCTATTTTCTCTCTAATGTCTTGTGAACCATGAGACCCAATTGCGTTGAGACAGCCTAGCCAAAGAAGAGCCCTTGATGGCCTATGGAGATGAACAAACCTTCGTTAGTTTGTCTTTTATTTTCATAGTGTAGATTAAGAAGGTGGACGATCCTATACGCCATACTTGTACGCCTTCCAAGACAAGGTAAGTCATCGCACGGATCAAAGGTAATCAAGGTAGAAGAGGTATGTGTGTATTGTTTTCTTTCTTTCTAATTCTAGTTTAGATCTCCATCTCTCTCAAATTTACTTTTCACCTTCTCATTGTAAATATCATATACCATTGTAAATAATAAAAGAAAATAATTTTTAAAGAATCTTACTTAAACGCTTCCATCGCTAGTCCCTCCCTAAGGATCACGACCCGCATAGCCACTGCTACCGCGGATTCGAATTGAGAACCTTGCACAACTTGTTCTAAATCTAATATTATTTATTTTGTGTGCCGGTAAAATCTCAATCAAAACAGTTAGGAAGAAAATTTGTGAAAGTAATTTAGTCTTGATATTTACCTTGATGAAATATGCACACTAAATATACTTAAACACTTAGGGGTTAAAAGTAAAGACTCTTATGTCTTATAAGAAAAATATATGTAAAAAAAATAATAAACAAATCTAATTATTGATTAGCTAGGTGCTTTGGCCTAAGCAAGCCTTGGTATTTATGCAAAAGATAATTAGATAAGTTTGAATAAAAAATATATATATAAATCCTCTGATTAAGTTGGGTATTTGTGCCTCATGAAGCATAAGTATTCATGCCTAAAAGGGGTACGTTTTATAAATAAAAACCTTAGTTTTGTGGCCTTGTCTGCTCGAGTATTTAAGTCCTTAGGGGTGTTTTCTCACCGGTGCCCTAAAACTGTCCGGTTTGGGTGTCACCGACTGAAGGCTCGTTACATGGGCAGATTAGAAAGCCTAATGAAATTGAGGAATAAACTCCACCAAAAATAAATATAAGTTAAAGATCCTCATTTTTAGGCTAATCACAATATTTGTACACACACCATGGATTTCATGTCACCTCCCACCTTTGACATTCTTAACATCCAAACTTGAAAGGTTAAGATGTCTTTGTACGTCAAAGGCCTAGGTATTCATGTTTATTTTGCCATTACTAGAAATTCCTATTGTTTAAATGGCAATAATATTGAGACTAATGAAAAGGCCATTCATGCTTTAAAGTCAACCCTAAATGATGAATATTTATCTAGGGTTTCTAACATTGATTCGGCTTTTGTAGTTTGGAACAAAATTCTGTCCCTTGACGAACAAGAACAATACTATGCGGGGAGTGACTCGGATGTTGGAAGTGATGCTTCCAACTTGTGCTACATGGTCCAAGGGGATAACCCCCTTGAGGTAACTACCGAATCCGAGGTAGAAGAGGATGTTGAAATGCCATATAATGAACTAGCATCTTTTTGTCAACAACTCTTAGAAAAATATGAATTGCTTAAGAAAGATAATAAGAAAATGAAAAAGAATTTTGATTGCATGTTAAAAGAAAATGATTCTTTTTAAAATAAAGTTGCATGCATTGAAAAAGAAAATGAAAGTTTGAAAAATGAAAATGTTTCCTTGATTTCTAAATTAAATGATCTTTGTGAAGGAAACACTACTTTGAAAAATAAAATTGTTTTGGTAAAATTGTTTTGGTGAAAAAACAAAAGAAGTTGCTTTAAATGAAAACACTTCATTAAAAAGAAAAATGGTTGAAAAAGAAAAAGCAAATGTTTCTAAAAAGAATAAGAAAAATGATTCTCAATCTCACCATGCTTTACATGCCAATATTAATCAACATGAGATTAAAAATTTGAAAAATAAAATAAATTATTTGAGCTCAACTTTGAGCACATGTACATTTAACCATAAGACATTGGAGTCCTTGTTTTCAAAGAAACAAACTCCACATGTTCATGCACATCACCCACATGCATATTCACTATTTGCACGTCATGATCACGCACATATACATATGCATCCTAAGGTGTACAAATGTACACATTGTGACCGCAAAGGCTATTTAGCAAAGTTTTGTTTTAATAAGTTACATCATATTAATTTTGCTAATAATAAAAATATTTGGGTTCCTTACAAGACTAACCCCCAAGGACCCAAAAGAAAATGAAAAACCCCACCTTTTGTTTTTGATGTAGGTACGGGCTCTCACATGACGTGAGAGGATTGGTGCCTTGGTGGTGGATGCATGGACTTAATGGACATACTTTTGATGCACCACTATCTATAAATCACCTAGAGGGGGGTGGATAGGTGATGGCTAATCTAATGGTTACTTAATGACAAATAATGCGGAATTAAAAACTATTATGACCAAATAAAACTTATTTAAACTAAACACCAAGTTTAACACAAGAGTGTAGCCGAATTACCCGTGAAGGACTCTGGACTAACTCCTTAAGATTCCCCTAGATATAGGTTGAGGTGCCGCATTGGCTCTCTTGGTTGAAAACTAGTGTTAGCAAACAATCCCAAGCAAGTATAACAATTAAGCACACAAGTATATCATGCATATAAAGATTAACACAATAAAGGAATGCAAGATATAAACACAAGGAGATAGAGAGAGAGTGAGCAATCGCAAACACAAGGGATTTGTTTCGAGGTTCGAGCACACTTGCTCTACATCCCCGCCTTCGACACACGAAGGATTTCCACTATGCTTGATCCCAATGGATCACTCCTTGGTGCCGCAACACCTACAATCCCTCGGACTCCCTAGTCCCGTACACACGCAAGCCCACCGGCTCGCCGAGGCCGCACCTCAAACACGGAGTTCACACACGAACTCGAAACCACCGAGTCCCTACTAGGACCCGAAACAATGCGAACACAACCGTCCGCCTACTCAAAGGAACAAAGATGAACTTTGGTGATCACAACTCTTTGATCACCTAAAATCCTCTCACAATAACACTCATATAGGATGAATAGACAATGGATAGCTCAAGTGTTGTGTGAGAAAACAAGGAAAGAGATGGTGGAGGAAAACTCAAGGAATCTCTTTAAAACACACTCTAAATAAAACTCCCCTTTTGATTGGAAGTATTAGCTCTCAATTTAGTGGAGAAAAATCTTTTAATGAAGTGGGAAAAACTGGCTCAAAGTCCACTAGAAATCTTATTCAAAAACAATGACCAAACCCCCAAATTTATAGGCTGAAAGAAACTAGCCGTTGGGGTCTATCAGAACTGTCGGTCGACCGCCCGGTCGACCGGCCAACGGTCATATTTCAGACCGTTGTGCCATCGGTCGACCGAGGCAAGGATACAGAGAGCAGACTCTCTGTCCGGTCGACCGCCCGGTCGACCGGGGCTTTCCAGAGAGCAGATGCTCTCTGGCGGTCGACCGGGTCGGTCGACCGACCCTCCTGCCAGAACAAGCGTGCACGTCTGTGCACGTCGGTCGACCGTGCCGGTCGACCGACTTCAGAGATAGTCGACTATACAGTCGACTTGCTGAAGCCAGGAAACAGAAATTTTAGGGATTAAAATGTTGGTCTTTTTGAATGAAATAAAATCCCATAAAATACTGAAAAATCTACAAAAATAGTTTTGATGTTATACTTTGATAAACAACATGCTTGCACAAAATCAAGGCATGTTATAAATGATTTGGACTACTTTTGTAACTTGGAAATATTGGTTCAAAATGAAAACTGTATTTTTCCAAAACTTATTTTCCAAACTTTGTTTTTCCAAAACTTCTCCAAATAAAAAAACAAGATATTTAAACTCTTTTAAAGCATATAGTGTATGGATATGATCCATTACACAAACATGGTGAAATATCTATGTTTTTGACATTAAGCTCTAAACTTGGTTTTGGTTAAAACATGAAAATATTGAAATACCAAAAACCGAAATGATATTTTGTCAAAATGAAAATTCTTTTGTAAAAACAAAACTATCAAGAGTGTGTGTGTGTGTATGTACTTGAGCAATCCACCAACTATTCTATTCTTTACATTTTATCTAAAAACAAAATCTTCTTAAAAACAAACCTAGACACAAGTCTTCATCTTCTTGAAGTCTTCACTTGAAGCCTTCTTGACTTGGTTTAAACACCGTGCTAGCTCCAAAACTTGACTTTAAATCCTTTGTTGAAGCTATGCACCAACTAAGATCTTGATCATAAATCTGTCACTAATTAAACACAAGATCATTAGTAAACATAACTACATGAGTTGATCATCATCAAAACTAGAGTGATAGGCCTTCGGGCCAACAATCTCCCCCTTTTTGATGATGACAAAACTCATGAAGTTATATATGCATGGATTAAAGTAAAGCTCCAAAAAAGCTCCCCCTTAACTCATGCATAACACAAATAATAAGATATGGAAATGAAGCACATAAACATGTATGCAAATGTATGCAGAGAAACATGCTAACTAGCATAAAACATAACAAATTCTTTTTCTCCTATTTGCAAAACAAAACACATATGCATAAACATAAATCCTTTTTCACAAAACATGCATATAAATCCAAATTCTTCTCCCCCTTTTTGTCAATCATCAACAAAGGGGTTAAAGTAAAAACAAAATTTTTTCTCCCCCTTTTTGTCATAAACAAATAGATCAATAAGGGGTAAATACAAATCAATAAAAGGTTTATATGCGATATACATTCATGAAGAGGAAGACGCTAAGTTAGCTTCCCTACACATATACATTACATGAAAGAGGGATGACAAGCCCTAATTCACATAACGCATATTATGTAATGAATAAGAGGAGATGTGAAGCTCCCCCTACACACGTGTATCACATAAAGAAGAGTTGTCAAGCTCCTCAATATAAGATACACTCAACATGAATCTATATGTAGAAGAGATGTTAAGCTCTCCTTGCATATAAGAAATACACATCAAAACATTTTTAATTTTTCTTAAACAAATTTTTAAAGGTATCATAGCTTTATGTAAAACAAATAAATTTTAAGATACCAAATGTAAATAATCATTATTGTAAAAACATATTGATACCAATGGAAATTTAACAAATATGAAGTTGAAGCATATTGATACCAAATGTAAACATAATGATCAAATATTTTTATTTTTCATAAACTTATCATAAACTTTGTGCTTTTAAAAATGAATCAATTGTAAATCAAGCACTAAGACATCATATATATGTATGAAAAGAAATTGTCATTGAAGGCATACATATATAAAGACAAAATATGAGTATATACAAAAATATTAATTGAGATACCAATTGAAAATAACAATGTAAATCATGTATATAACTCATAACCTACCACCCTTCATATGCACAAGGTAAAAGATTTTTCAATTAGGCTTACAAGGCATACTCGCCCAGCCATCCGCCCATATGAAGGTAGGAAGGGGTTTTTGAAAATGGGGTTTGAAAACATTTTATAGTGAAAACCACTACCCATATGAAGAATAATAAACTAGTTAAAATAATTTTTGAAAAACTAGTTAAAGATCCTTCTAAACATGAAATCAACACATATATATTTCATGAATCAAACTAGATACACAAAAATTTAAGCACTCATGGTCAATAAAGCTCAAAAATAATTATGAAACAAGGTCATGAATAAACAAATAAAATGTGAGTGTTCAAAAATCATGTAAATAGCATTTTTCATGAAAATAGTCAATGAAGCTTGAAAACACAAATATCATTTTATCAAAACAAATCATGAAAATTCATTTTTTTATTTTAAAAACAAACTTCTAGGTATATGTATGATTTATCCAAAACTAACAATATACATACATATCCCAAACATAAAAGAGTCTATTAAATAATTTGCATGAAGGCAAGAGACTCACGGGTATATATGTATATTTATTAGATTTGAATTAAAAATACATATACATGAAGTAAAAACATGAAAATAGGCAAAACAAGTATAAATGAAAGAATCATCAAAACTAGCTTATACATGTGCATATAATGGGTACAAATGAGCATGAAGTACAAACATATATGAATCAAATGTGGCTCATTATTTGTACATGTATAAATAAAAGTTTTGACAAATACAACATCTAAACAAGATTTTACCACATGAAGCACAAAACACAAAAAAAAAATATGAACATGCTATATGATATAATGAAATTAAAAGCATGTAAACTAAACTAAGAGTTTAGAAATAGTTACCAACTAAGGAACTATGTTCCAAAACTCCAAACATGGTGGTCTTTCCACCAAAACTCCTTGATAGCGATGCATCCAAAAATAAGTCCATCATGTCCATGTGCATCCACCATCAAGGCACCAAAACTCTTACGTCTTGTGAGAGCCCTCACCTACATCAAAAACACAAGGTGGGGACTTTGGTACCCATTTTCTCTTGGGTCCTTGAGGGTTAGTCTTATAAGGCACCCAAACATATGTATTAGCAAAATTAATATGATGCATCTTGTCATAACAAAACTTTGCTAAATGGCCTTTGCGGCCACAATGTGTACACTTGTACACCTTAGAATGCTTATGTGTGTGAGTGTGATCATGACGTGCAACATAAGCATATGCATGATGTGGATGTGCATGAATGTGTGGAGTTTGTTTCTTTGAAAACATAGACTCCAATCTAGTGTGATTAAATGCACAAGAGCTCAAGGTAGAGCTCAAACTATCAATTTTATTTTTTAAAAGTTCAATCTCACTATCTTCAATGGTGGCATGAAAAGTATAGTGAGATATAGAATCATTTTTCTTATTCTTTTTAGAAACAATAACTTTTTCTTTTTCTTTTTCACAAATTTTTCTTTTCAAAGAGTTGTTTTCTTGAAAAACACTTTCCTTTTGTTTTTCCACCAAAACAAGTTTATTTTTCAAAGACATATTTCCTTCACACAAATCATTCAATTTAGACATTAAGGAAATATTTTCATTTTTCAAATCATCATTTTCTTTTTCAAAACATGCAACTTTATTTTGTAAAGAATCATTTTCTATATGCATGCACTCAAATTTCTTTTTCAAATTTTTATTATCTTTTCTTAGCATGTCATATTTCTCAAGTAATTGTTGGAAAAATGAAGTGAGCTCATCATATGACATGTCTTCATCATCTAACTCGGATTCGGTGTTTACCTCAAGGGGGTTATCCCCTTGGACCATATAGCACGCGTTGGAGGTGTCGCTTCCAACGTCCGAATCGCTCCCGGCATAATATAGATCCTTTTCGCCAAGAGAGGTGATGATGTTCCAAACTACAAAAGCCGAATCAATATTAGCAACCCTAGATAAATAATCATCATTTAGGGTAGACTTTAAAGCATATAGGGATTTTGCATTAGCCTCAATATTCTTGCCATTTAAACAATATGCATCATTAGTTGTGGCAAGATAAACATGAATGCCTAGGGCCTTGAGGTACAAGGACATCTTAACCTTCCAAATTTGGATGTTAAGAATGTCAAACAAGGGTGGTGACATTAAATCCATAGTGTGTGTATAAATATTGAGATTAGCCTAAAAAGAGGATCTTTAACTCTAGGTTGTAAGACCCAAATCAAGAGCACTTGGCTCTGATACCAATTTTAAATCACCTAGAGGGGGGTGAATAGGTGATGGCTAATCTAATGGTCACTTAATGACAAATATTGTGGAATTAAAAACTATTATGACCAAATAAAACTTATTTAAACTAAACACCAAGTTTAACACAAGAGTGTAGCCGAATTTCCCGTGAAGGGCTCTGGACTAACTCCTCAAGATTCCCCTAGATATGGGTTGAGGTGCCGTGTTGGCTCTCTTGGTTGAAAACTAGTGTTAGCAAACAATCCCAAGTAAGTATAACAATTAAGCACACAAGTATATCATGCATATAAAGATTAACACAATAAAGGAATGCAAGATATAAACACAAGGAGATAGAGAGAGAGTGAGCAATCGCAAACACAAGCGATTTGTTTCGAGGTTCGAGCACACTTGCTCTACATCCCCGCCTTCGACACACGAAGGATTTCCACTATGCTTGATCCCAATGGATCACTCCTTGGTGCCGCAACACCTACAATCCCTCAGACTCCCTAGTCCCGTACACACGCAAGCCCACCGGCTCGCCCAGGCCGCACCTCAAACACGGAGTTCACACACGAACTCGAAACCACCGAGTCCCTACTAGGACCCGAAACAATGCGAACACAACCGTCCGCCTCCTCAAAGGAACAAAGATGAACTTTGGTGATTACAACTCTTTAATCACCTAAAATCCTCTCACAATAACACTCCTATAGGATGAATAGACAATGGATAGCTCAAGTGTTGTGTGAGAAAACAAGGAAAGAGATGGTGGAGGAAAACTCAAGGAATCTCTTTAAAACACACTCTAAATAAAATTCCCCTTTTGATTGAAAGTATTAGCTCTCAATTTAGTGGAGAAAACTCTTTTAATGAAGTGGGAAAAACTGGCTCAAAGTCCACAAGAAATCTTATTCAAAAACAATGACCAAACTCCCAAATTTATAGGCTGAAAGAAACTAGTCGTTGGGGTCTGTCAGAACTGTCGGTCGACCGCCCGGTCGACTGGCCAACGGTCATATTTCAGACTGTTGTGCCATCGGTCGACCGGCCGGTCGACCGAGGCCAGGATACAGAGAGCAGACTCTCTGTCCGGTCGACCGCCGGTCGACCGGGGCTTTCCAGAGAGCAGATGCTCTCTGGCGGTCGACCGGGTCAGTCGACCGGCCCTCCTGCCAGAACAAGTGTGCACGTCGGTCGACCGTACCGGTCGACCGACTTCAGAGATAGTCGACTATACAGTCGACTTGCTGAAGCCAGGCAACAGAAATTTTGGGGATTAAAATGTTGGTCTTTTTGAATGAAATAAAATCCCATAAAATACTGAAAAATCTACAAAAATAGTTTTGATGTTATACTTTGATAAACAAACATGCTTGCACAAAATCAAGGCATGTTATAAATGATTTGGACTACTTTTGTAACTTGGAAATATTGGTTCAAAATGAAAACTGTATTTTTCCAAAACTTGTTTTCCAAACTTTGTTTTTCCAAAACTTCTCCAAATACAAAAACAAGATATTTAAACTCTTTTAAAGCATATAGTGTATGGATATGATCCACTACACAAACATGGTGAAATATCTATGTTTTTGACATTAAGCTCTAAACTTGGTTTTGGTTAAAACATGGAAATATTGAAATACCAAAAACTGAAATGATATTTTGTCAAAATAAAAATTCTTTTGTAAAAACAAAACTATCAAGAGTGTGTGTGTATATGTACTTAAGCAATCCACCAACTATTCTATCCTTTACATTTTATCTAAAAATAAAATCTTCTAAAAAACAAACCTAGACACAAGTCTTCATCTTCTTAAAGTCTTCACTTGAAGCCTTCTTGACTTGGTCCAAACACTGTGCTAGCTCCAAAACTTGACTTTAAATTCTTTGTTGAAGCTATGCACCAACTTAGATCTTGATCATAAATATGTCACTAATTAAACACAAGATCATTAGTAAACATAACTACATGAGTTGACCATCATCAAAACTAGAGTGATGGGCCTTCGGGCCAACACTATCAAGGAGGCTTGGTGGGACAACCACCATGTTTTAGAGCTTTAGAGCATAATTCTTTGGTTTGGTAACTATCTCTAAAAACTCCTACTTTACTTACATGCTTATTCATATATGATATTTTTAGCATGTTCATTTGTTTTGTGCTTCATGTGGTAAATACTAGTTTAAATGTAGTTTTTATCAAAACTTGGATGTATACTTGTACAAGTAGTGAGCAACAAATTGATTCATATATGTTTGCACTTCATTGTTCATTTGTACTCACTATATGCACATGTATAGCCTTGTTTTGATGATTCTCTCATTTACACTTGTTTTGCCTATTTTCGTGTTTTACTTCATGTATATGTATTTTGTATTCAAATCTAATAAATATACATGTATACCCCATGAGTCATTTGCCTTCATGCAATTTACATTATGGATTCTTTTTATGTTTGGGATATGTATGCATATTGTTAGGATTGGATAAATCATACATATACCTAGAAGTTTAGATTTTAAAAATAAATTTTCATGTTTTGTTTGATAAAATGTTAATCATGTTTGTTTTTGAGCTTCATTGATTATCTTCATAGAAAATGCTAATTACATGATTTTTGTACACTCACACTTTATTTTGTTTATTCATGACTATATTTCATGATCACTTTGAGCTTTATGGACCTTGAGTGTCGAATTTTGTGTATTTAGTATGGTTCATGATTCATATGATTTAGTTTCATGTTTTGAAGGATCTTTAACTGGTTTTTCAAAATTACTTTTAACTAGTTATTGTTCTTCAATTGTTAGTTTATGAGTTATATACTTGATTTACATTATTATTTTTCAATTGGTATCTCAATTGATATTCATTTTGTATATACTCATACTATGTTTCCTATATATGTATGCTTCATAATTTCCATAATATCAATTCCTTTTGGTATTGTCCTTTCATACATATATATTTTTGAAAATCAAGCACAATCAAATACATATATTTATACTTGATTAAAAATTAATTTACATATTTAAAGCACAAAATTTGTTTATGCTAAGCTTAATTCAAATCTTTTTTTTAATTGGTTTCTCAACTGATATTTTAATAAGCTTATGCATTATTTTAAAATTGATATTTTTATTGATATCAAAAATGTGCAATAATCTTCAATTGGTATCTATTAATTGCAATTGGTATCAAAATAATTTACAATAATTTTCAATTGGTATCAATATGATCCTATTTTGATTAAAATTCAAAATTTGTAATGTTTATTTACAATTGTATCTTAAAATTTGATTGTTTTACAAATGGTACCTTTAAAAATGTTTGTTTATATGATATCTTAAAATTTGATTACAAGAGATATCTCAAAAATTGTTTTATTAAAGAAAATTCAAAATTTTGTTTTAATATGAAATTTTGAAAATTAAAAATATTTTGTTTTGTATTGCCTATATGCAAGGGGAGCTTAACATCTCTTCTACATATAGATTCATGTTGAGTGTATCTTATATTGAGGAGCTTGACAACTCTTCTTTATGCGGTACACGTGTGTAGGGGGAGCTTCACATCTCCTCTTATGCATTACATATTATGCGTTATATGAATTAGGGCTTGTCATCCCTCTTTCATGTAATGTATATGTGTAGGAAAGTTAACTTAGCGTCTTCCTCTTCATGAATGTATATCGCATATATTCTTTATTGATTTGTTTAATGTCACCCCTTTTATTGATTTTTGCTTTTGACAAAAAGGGGGAGAACATTTTGTTTTTACTTTATCACCTTTGTTGATGATTGACAAAAAGGGGGAGAAGTATTTGGTGTATATATGCATGTTTTGGAAGAAGGTTTTATGTTTATCCATATATGTTTTGTTTTACAAAAAGGAGAAAAGAATTTGATGAGTTTTATACTTGATTGGCATGTTTATCTCCTTGTATTTGCATACATGTTTATGTGCTTTCATTGAATATTTATTTGTTTATTGTGATGCATGAGTTAAGGGGGAGCTTCTTTGAAGCTTTACTTTAATCCATGCATATGTAACTTCATGAGTTTTGTCATCATCAAAAAGGGGGAGATTGTTGGCCCAAAGGCCCATCACTCTAGTTTTGATGATGATCAACTCATATAGTTATAGTACTAATGATCTTGTATTTATTTAGTCTCAGATTTGTGATCAAGAATTTAGTAGGTGCGTAGCTTCAACAAAGGATTTAAAGTCAAGTTTTGGAGCTAGCACAGTTTGATTCAAGAGCTTGTGCATCAAGATCACATCAAGTACTCAAGAGGAGTCTAGCTCTATGGATCAAGTTTGGACCAAGTCAAGAAGATGTGAAGACTTCAAGTGAAGACCTTTAAGATCAAGACTTGTGTCTAGGTTTGTTTTATAAGATTTTGTTTTTAGATAAAATGTAAAGGATAGAATAGTTGGTAGATTGCTCAAGTATATCTTACACACACACTCTTGATTTAGATGAGTTTTTCATAAAAGAATTTATATTTTGAAAAAAATACAAAAGAGTTCTCTTTTTGAAAAATACCGGTTTGGATTTTGGAGTTTCAAGTTTACATATCTTTAACCAAAATCATGTTTAGTGCTTAAAGTCAAAAATATAGATATTTCAACATATTTGTGTAGAGGATCATATCCTTACACACCATGCTTTAAAAGAGTTTAAAATATCTTATTTTTGTATTTGGAGAAGTTTTAGAAAAACCAATTTTGGAAAAATACAGTTTGTTTATTTAGCTAAAATTTTCAAGTTACAAAAATAGTTCAAATTGTTTGTAACATGTCTTGGTTTTGTTCAAGCATGTTTGATTATCAAAGTATAATGTTAAAACTATTTTTGTAGATTTTCATAATTTTATGGGATTTTATTTGAGCTAAAATGACCAACATTTTAATCTCAAAACTGACCTGTCTGGCTTCTGCCGGTCGACCGGACCGGTTGACCATGCTTGAAGTCGGTCGACCGGGCTGGTCGACCGACGTGCACAGAACGTGCATGCCAGGACTGCTGGAGGGCCGGTCGACAGACCCGGTCGACCGCCGAGAGCTTCTGCTCTCTGGAAAGCTCCGGTCGACCGAACCGATCGACCGGCAAAGAGCTCTGCTCTCTGTTCCAGTGCCACAGTCGACCGCTGGCTCAACGGTCAGAATTCTGACCGTTGGCCGGTCGACCGGGCAGTCGACCGACAGGCCAATCTGGCTCCCAACGGCTAGTTTTTCTAGCCCTATAAAGTGGGGGAGCTGTTTTCTACAAGATTTAGAAGAAGTTTTTGGGCTAGTTTTTCCTACTCATTTCAGTGGTTATATCCACAAGTTTTAGAGCCAAATATTTCCAATCAAAAGGGGAGTTTATCAAGAGCGTTTTAAAAGTGATTTTCTTGAGTTTTCCTCCACCATTTCAATCCTTGTTTTCTCACTCAACACTTGAGCTATCCATTGATATATTCATCCTATAGGAGTGTTATTGTGAGAGTATTTGTTGGTGATCAAACTGTTTAGATCACCAAGAGTTCTTTCTTGTACTTTGAGGAGGTGGACGGTTGTGTTCGCGGTGTTTCGGGTTCTAGTGAGAACTCGGTGTTTGAGGTGCGGCCTCGGCGAGCTTGTGGGCTTGCGGTGTATACGGGACTAGAGAGTCCAAAGAGTTCTAGTGGGAACTCCTTGTAGGTGTTGCGGCATCGAGTGATTCGGTGGGATCGGTTTATAGTGGAAATCCTTCAAGTGTGAAGGCGGGGACGTAGAGCAAGTGTGCTCGAACCTTGAAACAAATCTCTCGTGTTTGCGATTGCTCACTCTCTATCTCTTACTCTTGTTTATATCTTGCATGCTTTATTGCTTTCATCTTATATGCTTGATATATATTGTGAGCTTAATTGTTATATGTTGGGGGATTGTTTGGTAACACTTGTTTTCAACCAAGAGAGCCAATACGGCACCTCAACTCTTATTTAGAGGAATATTGAGGAGTTAGTCCAGAGCCCTTCACGGGGAATTCGGCTACACTCTTGTGTTATACGTGATGTTTAGTGTAATAAGTTTTAATTTGCATTAAATAAGTTTTTAATTCCGCATTAATTGACCATTAGATTAGCCATCACCTATTCACCCCACCTCTAGGTGATTTACAAATAAGGCATAGGAGTTAATGTTAAAGAACCCTTAGTCAACTTCACAGTCACGATGGTGCATACGACTCAGGGTAAATTAATAGACTAGATGAGAGGTATAAATTGACTCCTTACTTTGATTGATGACATGTTTTTTTCGAATAGAGACTGAGTTTCGGAATGAAAAATTTGATATTCCTATAACTTATAGAGTACTTAAAGCCGTACAAATATAATTCAAATATTTTCTCCTTTAAAAATGCTCTTCGAAAATACTAACATTTTTATGGATTTTGTGGGTGCAATCTACTGAAAACCCTCACGAGACAAAACTCGTCCTCTAGGGGTAACCTAGAGGTTTAACGGCTTGTTGCACATGCTCAGTGCAATCGAGTGACCTGCGAAAGTGGTCTAATAATTGATTAGAATTAGTCTGATGTTTTGCTCGAGGGCGAGCAAAAGATTAGTGTGGGGGTGTGATCAGTCACATATATTGCATATACATTGTCACCTTACCATACTTTTTAGCTAATAAATTCTATTATTAAGTCTACTTCTTCTTTGTTAAATGTAGGCCCAAATGCTAAAAGAAAGGAAGGAGAAACAAGCCCTAAAGCCCATCTAATTCTGATTTAATTCAGAATAAATTCGAAATCAAGAAATCAGGGCAAATCTTGGCATATCGGAGAGGTTGAAAACTGATTGAAAAGAATCCTCCCTGAATCAAGCGGTTGAAGCCAACAATCAAAGGCTGTTTCGTCAAATCTTGAGCAGAAACAAGAAAACAAAAGAAGATAAAGGAGAATCACCAAACCAGGAGCACCCACCTCTTGGGTGTGGCCAGATGGCCACGAAAACGCAGCCCTAACCGCATTTCCGCGGCTTTGTTAAAGAGGTTGGGGGAGCATTTGCTCCCCCAATCTTCCCGGAATCTCCCCCCTTTGGTTTTTTCCTATAAATACCAGTTTCAACAGAGCAAAAAGGAACGAAGACTAGGATTAGAATTTTTGTTTATTTTTGAAGGATTTAGGCTCTTTGTTAGATAGTACAAAAGTTGTATTCTTGTTTTGCAATTTATAGTCCCGTACAAATACTTGTGAGAGAGAGGAATTGAGTGCTTGTACTTGAAGATTGAAGTGACATCAATACAAGAATCGAGCCACATTTTCTTTCACTCATATTACGGTATGTCTTGTGTTATTTACTTACCTTCTTCTTTGTTTTTCATGAGTAGCTAAATCGATTTTCTGGGCTCACTATTGTGCATCTCTCCAATTCTTCTTCTTTTCTGATTTTCATGAAAAAAGACCTAATGAATCATTTGGATGCCTAACTCAAAGCCTTTCTTCTTGAAAGTGTTCTTGAAGGCACATGAGGATGGGTTTGGATCTTTAAGCTCCTACTTCTTTTAAGAACGTTTCTTGAACTGTTTTTATTTCATACTTGCTTCTTCGCGCTTGACGATTTAACATTCGATTCCAAACGATTTCTTAACAAAAAGAGTGAACTTTTCCAACCATCTTATGCGCTTTACTTCAAACTTTCTAAAATCAACCTTAAGTTTTGCCTATGATCAAGTTGAGGCACATAGGATTTCAATAGAAGAATAAACGGATGAGTAGTGAGATAGTGAGCCCAGAATTTCTCCTTCTTATATTTAAAACAACCAAACAATTTTCAAAGTTTTTTTTAATCACCTTCTCCAAAGTCTTCTCTAAAGTTGCAATTTCTCTTTTAATCATCTCCTTCTTTCCATTCTCTTTTCAATTAAAAAACAAGCATAATTCTTTGTTATTAAATGAAACACCAAAAAGCTTTCATCGCATTCCTCCTCGTGGACACGACCCGTTAGCCACAAGCTACACGGTAATTTCTTAACTCTTTGATTGTTCTTTCACTTTAGCAATCACCGTGTGAACACCTTCTTGCCGTTTATGGCTTAATTGTCTCCACTTAATGTGGAACGAAGTGGGCGGGTATAACCGCCTACTTAAAATGGCATTAATCCCACTAGATTAGTGGGGTTCACCCATTAATCTATCGTGGGATTTTGAAACGGTCAATTTGATGACCTAGCAAAGCTCACTGCGGAGCTGGATCATGTGAAGCTAGATCAGGCGAAGTTAGATCACGCGAAGCTAAAACTTAGCTCATAGCTTCAGGCGAACTTTACTTCAGGGCCTCATGCGAACCTAAGACTCAGTTCATGGCAGAGCTGTGACCCAGCCTATAGCAGTGCTAAACCAGCCAAGGATAAAGCTTCTAGCGCGAAGCTCTTTGATCAGCCTCTGGCGGGGATAAATGAGAAGCTTCAAGCAGAGCTAATAGTTAGCCTCAAAGCGAGGCTTCCAACCAAGCTTAGGTGAAGCTGTTAGTTCCATGTGGAGCTATGAAGCCTACTTTGGGCTTATGCCAGGCTAAGTATTGAGCTAACTTAGCATCTTAGACCTGCTTGGGTCTCTCCAAAAGGCAACTATGGCTTACTATCTGCTTTACTGGATTAGTAATGTCCATGTTGCTACCTTGTCATTGGTTATCAGCTTATCTTCGACTTATCTTTTTTAGATGTCGATAAGTTAGACGTCATTTAGACCAGTTGGAGATGAATGCGGGAGTTCTGTCTTTTTCGAATGTCAACACAATGTTGCTCCGGAATCGACACATGATCTCTACCGAACAGACCATGATACTTTTGGGATCAAAACATGTTCCTAGCCAAATCTGAGAATCTCTAATACCACTTGGTGCGCCTTTCGGAGGAATCCAACACACGCCAATCACAAAGATCAAAATTCCAATGTGGAGTCAATCATCAAACAATTATGCATAAACACAAAACAAAAAGAGAAAACGAGATTAATGAGGCTTGATAACTTGCCTACGTCCTCCAGGAAGAAGGGAGAAGTTTTTATTCAATCAATAGAGTTACAAGAGTTACAAATTGATCCGAAGATCCAACTGATTGAAATTGATCCAAACAAAAAAGAATTCTCTCAAATAACTAACCCTAAAACTCTCTATACAAGTCACTAATCAAGTTTCCAACTTGATATAATTGATCACAAAGGATCCCAATTTATAGGTAAGAAAGGAGACAAATATCATGAATTTGGGTTAAAAACGGAGTAAGAATTCAACTTGAAACTAAATCTTAATTTGGGTAGGATTCACTGTCCCTGAAGTGAAAAATAGGCCCGGCTTCAACCCATCATATCTCTTTCACATTAGAATTCGATGATTTAGAAATCAATGAAAAGATCTTCAAGTTACCTACAACTCTTATGAAGATATCAAATTCATCTGAGACCTTTTTCTAAGTCTTCTGATGACATCAATTGGGTGCATTGCTCCTCTCTCTAGGCTAACACCAATTGATATTTTAAAAAACTCCAATTTTTTCCTTCTCACCTACAACAATACATTTTTCTTTTTCTTTTTCATTTTCTTTCTTGATATGAAATTTTGGAATGTAATGTAGTAATTTTCATTAGCTTTAACCATGTGCATCTATAATTGTTTCTAATAAACCGAATTCAAGAGGTTAAGATAAACTAATTGAAATCACAAGGGGTGACGATCTAGATTTAGTAAGTTAAAACAAATTTATAACAATCTTGATAGAATGCAGTTTTCATTGTTACATTGTTGTTATGAATAGAAAAGGTGAATCAGTTGTTTCATTAAAAAGTTATACTGATATAAAAAAAAGAAAATTCTTACAGAAGGGGGAAAAAACCTTGTTCATGCAACCACATC
Source organism: Agave tequilana (assembly GCA_038442645.1). NCBI lineage: Eukaryota > Viridiplantae > Streptophyta > Magnoliopsida > Asparagales > Asparagaceae > Agave > Agave tequilana. The sequence goes on along the minus strand of JAVJIF010010977.1, from coordinate 54,645 downwards.
ACACATCAGACAATTTATTTCGTGTTGACAAGTATGAAACTTCATTCATACAATATTATTTGAGATTTTGCAATGCTAGGGTATCAAACTTTTTCTCATTTTATGAAGGTAACTCTATATAGAACTTCTTATCTCCTCACATCTGTCCATCCATATGGTGCACCTGAGGCTCTTTCCTTGAAGCAATAAATCAAAAGCTTTGTTTATGTCCTTAAAATCAACTTCATGTGTTATAAATTCATCCTCCTGCAAATAAAAATACATCAACAATAGAATAATAAGCTAATGTAAAATCTTTTGGATTTTGTAAGATATCCTCCCCTTAAATCTTTTCTATTTTAGTGTCATCCTTAAATCTTTAATAGTTTATACAACCTTTTGAGATCTTTAAATTATTTCAAGTATCTCTCAAACTAATTAAAATATCCTTACTCATACCTATTACCATTCCCCTGATTATTTCATACAAAATTATATAAAGAATTATATAAAACAACAAAAAATTTAAGTGGTATGTTATCTAAATATTCAACAAATTTTATGCAACTAGAAATGATAGTCATTGTTTACCGTGCATTTGAAGACAAAGGATTTAGTGATAAATTAACAAAGTTAATTAAGAAAAAGAATTCAACTTATTAAGATATTGTTGTGCAAGAATTGGAATATCAGTCTTGGCCTTGATCCCTCCAAATAATGAACCCATGACACATTTTCCTTGCAAGAGTTGAATAACATCTATGGATAGAGCACTCCCATGCATTTCGTAACCAAGAATAATAGTCTTACCCCAACCCTAGTTACCAAAAGACAAGGTGGAAGAAACTTGTGAAAATACACAAATTAACAACTTAATTTTAATTCTCTCTTTTAATCATTTTTAATAAAATGATGATTAAAAAAACATCATTGTTCTATAAATGTTATGCCAAAAAATAAGAACCCAACATTAATTACTGCAATGCTATAGTGTCATGACATTTTTTTTCGTTACAAAAAGTGATAACTTAACATTCAAATATTGTCATGATATCTAATTAGTATGTTCTTTATTAGTTTATTCCTAATTTGTATGTTAAATTTGTGGGTATTTGAATTGAAGCTAAGCCTAGAAAAACTCCATTACCATATCACTTAACCTAATCTCAATCACGAGAGCTTTATTTAATTGTGACTTCGGTTGAGTTGAGAAATGAGAGGTCTCAGCCTCTCAGGTTTTAGATCGAGCCACGACCTGTGTTTAAAAAGAAAGAAAATACTTTAATTTCAAGCCTTAGAAACTATCATCTCAGGTGAAAACTAAACCCTTCAGTTAAGGATTACAAGAACAAAAGCCTAAATCTAAAATCAATGCCTATGGGTTACTTTCACTACAATTTGAACTTTTGCAATTTTGCCTTTAGAACTCAACAAAGTTCCAACAAATAAATATTCTGCAAAAATGCCAACTGGACTATTCTTTTTTTTCTTTAGAAGAAACTCACGGCAAACTGCCAGCTTATACATACACATACACACCCTATTCACATGCCCACTCGCAGGGATTCGAATTGGTGACCATTGGAGAGCAAACTTAATGGCATGACTAGCGGGCCACTGGGTGGACTATTATTCAGTGGAAAGTAAAGAGAATCGAATAAGATGAAATTGTGAAGAATATAACATAATATAATATAATATGAAAAAGAGAAACGTAAGAACATTTCGAGAACTGGAAAATGCTTCAGTCATCAAGGAAGCCAAGCCAATGCAGTCAAAGCAATAATCAGCACCCCCATTGGTCATCTCTATTATCACCTGTATATTTCTAGCATTGCTTTTAAGTGTGTAATTAAGAAGGGAAATGAAATATTACCCAAAAAGTTAAGCCAATTTAATAATATATATGTATAATGCATTTTATATTGGAAATTAAGACTAAAACCTAGCTGACTGATTTTTCTCCTATTTCCTTTTGGTTGACAAAGCCAGTGAGCCCAAACTTCTTCCCTGCAAGAATTATAGACGCAAAGTGAAATTATTACAGCTCGATAAAAGTTCTTGCATCCAAAACATTACTGATTGTGCGGGATTGAGTTTAGGAAAGTTTACTCCTATTTTCGAACTCATTTTCATGTTATTATTTTTTTTATATATATAACAAGCTGGAGGTTAGCCTCAAGCCTAAAACGCATACCCTTCACAAATATTGACACCCAAGCGAATTCAAATTGGTGACTTTTGGAAGCAAATTCAGCTTGACCGGTGGGCCAACTTCGACAACACTCATTTTCATGTTATGTTTGTCTACAGAACCCACTTTTGATTAATATGAAAAAGATAGCCAAAAACAAAACATTATCCCTTCTATCTTTTTTCCTTCACCAGCCAATAAGAATCTCACATCCATAATAATTACAAACAGGTTTTAGATCGAGTCTCGGGGCATGCCGATGAGCCTGAACGGGAAGCGCGAGCAGATGTTGCTCTTTTCTGATTTGCAGTCCACACACTCATTGCACTGTGCCAGAAAGGTCGGGACCACCATGTCGCCCACTTGGATGTCCTCCACGTGCTCTCCCATGCTCTCCACCACCCTACCATAGCCGTCAGATCACGTCAACACAAACAAATTAAGGGGAAAAAAAGAAAAAGAAAATTTGATAGTTAAACAATTAATAAGTGGTCGTCTTATACTTTGCATTAGATTTTTCTAACTTCAATAGAACTGTTTTTTAAATATCAAGAACTTGTTCAGCCATGGCATTAGCTGCTCTACTATACTTCTCTCCAATAGGTAGTTTGGCTAAGTTTAAGAGATGATGGGGTGTCTTCCTATAGATAATTGCAAAAGGTGACATATTCGTTGAACTGTGGACTATGTTGTTGTAAGAAAACTCCGCTTGAGGCAAAACTTGATCTCATGCTCTTGGTTTGTCTCACATATACTTCTTAACAAGATGCCGAATTAGTGGTTGATAACTTTCATTTGCCATCAGTTTGAAGATGGGCCGTGCTATTATACTTCAATGATGTATCAAATCTTCTCCATATAGTAGTCCAAAAAATAGCTAAGACTTACTATTCTGATCTGAAATAATAGAACTTGGAACGCCATGCAATCGTACAATCTCTTGGAAGAATAACTTGGCCAAGTGATTGTACACGTATTTTGCATATATATTATTACATTCCTACATCTATCTTGTAATAAACTCTGCTAATTAAATTATCTTAATATCTAATTTATGCAGGTACAATTAATGAAAAATGAGAAGATAATCCTAGATTTAATTTAGTTAAATTAGATTTTTGAGGATTTATTTGGTTAGCTGAAGAATCAACGAAGATATATTGAATCCAGAAGTCCAGAGGCAAATCTTATTTGGAGGCATGGGATATCTAAACAAGGGAATCCAAGCACCCCCTGATTTGGCCCAACGACCAGATCCTGGCCGTGAAAACACGGCCAAAACCGCGTTTCCACAGCTTGGTTAAGATGGTTGGGGAGCATTTGCTCCACCTATCGTATATACTCTCCCTCTCTACATTTCTCCTATAAATATTGCAATATCAGAAAGCAAAGAACACCACTCCAGCAGAGAGCAAGGATTAGAATTTTGCTTTAGCTTAACTTAGGCTTTTCTTTTTATTTTCATGTAATTTTTTTGTTTATTTATCAACTTAAATTAGAGAAGAGATTCATAAGAGGAGAGGAAGAATTACATGGATAGTGACATGTACTCTTCTTATTTTCTTTTATTGTTTTGCCATTTAATCTAAGTTTGGCTTTTTGCTTTATTCTTCTTCTTTTTTACTTCACTTCTTTTGATACCGATTGCAATTCAAGTTAGTCAAATAGCATTAGAATTTCTTTGCCTTTGCGAGTGCCATCGATAGCTTATGACGATGGGTTCTGAGTCTCACTTTATATCATTTCATGCTTTTGTTTAGATGATGTAATGTGGATGAGATTCGAATTAATTCTTATGAGATATGCGCTGATCGCCTCCATTTCAAGGTAAACTGTTGTGAATGATCCAAGGTTTGATAATCAGCCAAATATTTAAGTAACCTTTTGTTTAGTTTTTTAATTTTTTAGTTTAGAATCACTTTCTTCATTTCTTTCTCTTTTAACATAATTCTTCTTTCAACTATAACACTGACACCATCTTTTTCTTTTATCCTTTTCTCTTCTAACTTAACATTTTTTCTTTTAAAAAACTAAAAAGAAATAGTGTAACCTTTTTAATAAACTTAGAACGATACTGAAATACTTTCATTGCAGTCCCTCCTTGCGGATCATGACCCGTATAGCTACTTACTATAGCGGTAGTATTAAAGAACCCTAACTATCTATCTATCAACTCTAAAATTTATTTTTCTGCGCAGATTTCACATCAATCAAATTTTGAAACCGTCGTTGGGGAGGGACGGTAATTCTTTTTATTTTACTAATTGTTTAACTTTCTTCTTTGATTTTGTATACAGGGGCTGATTTCAAGAAACAAGTAGCTGTAGTAGACATAGCACATCTGAGCCTCTACTCTAGAAATCAAAGCTCAAGGAACCTCTTTCTTGTCGCGGAAACGCGGCAAAATCCACGTTTGCGCAGTTGAAGAGGAAGGACTACTAATGTTCTTTTAAACAGCTGCTTAATTTGGAAAAATATAGATTTTGTAGTGCTTAGTTTTCCTATTTAATCTATTGTGTGCACTGTTTTAACTCTACAGTAACTTGGTGATTGTTAATTCTAAAACATAGTTTAGACTTTGCATTCTAGGGCATTTGCCTAATTTCGTTTAAATTTCATTACTGTTGAAGAGTACTGGAGTAAATGTATGTGTGCATAACATGTAGTATAGTAACATTTTTTAATTATTTATATTGCTTAAGTGTTGCTTTTTACTATATATTTGTACACTTGCACTAAAATAATTAAGGGCTTAACCTCTAAATAAGATAAGATGGGAAGTCATTACCCTTTCTTATCCCAAAAATCATCTCCTTACTCACTAACTAGCCTAACTAAAACTGAGTAGACATTGGCCCTAAGGACATCTCAGGGTTAATAGGAGATTGACCTCGGGAAGAAGTTGTTAGAGTGTGACTCAGGTTAAATCAGTGTCTAAAATTGGGGATTAAGAGGAAAGATCCTCGAAAATTAGTGATTTGACGTAATTAAGGTTCGTTGCTCTGCACGGATACCTCCCGCTGCGTTTTACCCCCACCTGGTTGATTAACTTATGGTCAGGCTACTGCAATATTCCTCTCCTAGATGGTCAACCAGTTAGGAGTCGTCTAGGTCTATCCTAACTTAGGCTAAATTTTTTTCTTTTGTTTGTTTATTTGTTTGTTTGTTTTTTTGTTTTTATCATTGTTTGTGTGAAATGGACTATAACCATAATTTTAATTCATATTTCATCCTGACCTCTTTTGACTATGATATCACCAACCTGGCATAACATAACTTTAACCAACCAAGTATGCTAGATTGATTTTATCCGAATCAACATATGCCCAAATCCTAGTATTATTTTCCATAGAAATTGAGGTGTGGGAAAACTTAGAAAATTTTAGGAGAATTACAAGTAGTTAAAATAAAATTTATAAGAACTCTTTTCTCTCAGAGTTTCTGGAGAAATACTCTGGTGGAAGTCTAGTCAGCTCGTGACCAATTTGTTCCGTTGACGATGCGAGTAGTTGAGTCTCCGAGTCTTCTGCTGAGGGATTTCTTCTCGCCTGGTTCCCAAATTTCTTCAAGGAAAGAAGATCGTTAGGGTATTAACACCTTGAAAGAGAGAAGTAAGGTTCTCTCAAAGAGCTCAGAAGTTAGAGATTATTCTCTTTAAAAAGCCCTCTTAGTCGTCAGTTTCTTGACGGAGAGAAGTCCAATCGGCAGCTAGCCCTTAACCTATCTAGCAATGGGCTATTTATACGCATTATGGGTGTAACGACCTCTCTTAAAAATTATCAGATTGATTTAGTCAATCTGATCTAGCTTCACTGCGAAGCTAATCATAGCTGGAGTGGAGTTAAAGACCCCCACGCGGAGTTACTTCACCAGCTGGCTTTGAATTTGCTGCAACAATCTCATGATTCTCTCCACTAATCAAGAGATTTGCCTTGATCCTCTCCAGCTGATTAAGGAGTGATAGGATCAAGGTAAAGACTGTCAAATATATGATAAAGATCAAATCAATCTCGTGCAGAGATTCAAATGGTCAAAAATGGCCATATAGACTCGCGGTGGAGCTAGCTCACAGTGGAGTCTAAGGAAAGAGATTCATGCGAAGCAAAGCTCACCAAGGAGCTCAGCAATGAGCTCTTAGCAGACTAGCTTTCAATTGAGCTAGAAAGAGCCTCAGGCAAAATTAGAAAACATAGTTTGTAGCGAAGTTGGATGTTTAGCATCTTGGGTTTTCTTCAAAGGACAGCAATTGGCTCACTGTCAGCTTCACTGGATCAATGCAATCCAATTCACCATCTTATCCATCAGGGATGGACAAGTCTTCAGCCTGTCCGCTACTTGTCTTTTGAAAGTGTCGACAAGTTAGACATCATTCTAACGGTTGAAGTGTTGCCTGGGTGTTTGTCTGTTCAGAGTGTCAAAAAAATACTTTGAATCTAAATCTTGAGATTCAAATCGCGTAGGTCAAGCAAGCCCATTGGGTGCAACCATGCACTGAATTAGATAACCAGGGTAGTTTTAACCTAAGAGTTCCCTAAGGAATGAGCCCTCAGCGGAGCTGAAAGATGAGCTCTCAGCAGAGCTGTAATATGAGCTCTCAGCGGAGCTGGAATAAAGCTTCAAGCGAAGCTAAGAATGAGTTCTAATCGGAGCTATGAGTTAGCTTCATGTGTCAACAGAAGCAAGCCTGCAGTGAGGCTAGCAAAGATAAGCTCTTATAATTTTGATATGATGTGTATGGTTTAGCCCACCAAGTAGTGTCTCATCTTCTAGACAGCAAACACCAATGCGAGGCGTTCTATTTCGATTGGATTGTATTGATGTTCAACTCTGATCATGATTCTACTCAGGTAATAGATTTCCTGCTCATGTCCCTGATCATTATTCTGGGCTAGCAAGGCTTCTAGAGAATGATCCATAGCTCGAACATATATCAGGAAAGGTTTTCCTGACACTAGAGCTGTAAGGACAGGTGGATCCGTGAGGTACCGCTTGATTTCCTCGAACGCTTATTGGCAAAATTGTCCCAGATGAATGAAATACCCTTCTTCATCAATTTGATGAAGGGTTAGCGTCATCCGGAGAGACTTGAGATAAACCTCCGGATATAGGCTAGTCGCCCTTGCAATCCTCTAAGCTCTTTAAGATTCATTGGAGGTTGCATCTCCTAAACGGCGCGGACTTTCGCTGGTCGAGGTGGATTACTTTGGATGTTACTACAAACCCTGAAAATTTACCGCTGGCTACCCTCAGGAAAGATTTGGTGGGATTCATCTTCAATTGATGTTGCTGCATGATAGCGAATACTGTCTACAAATCTGCTATGTGATCGCCTTTTACATGACTTTTTACTGCAATATCATCTACGTAGCATTCCACTATTTTGCGTATATGCTTGTAAAAAATAATATTCATGCTCTCTGGTATGTTGCCCCTGCATTCTTCAATCCGAAGGGCATCACAGTATAGCAATACACCCCTAGTGGTGTCCTAAAGGATGTATGCTTCTCATCATCAGGATACATCTTAATTTGATTGTATCCAGAGAATCCATCCATGAAAGACATCCTTTCAAACCCACATGTGTTGTCGATCATGACATCCATGATTGAAAGGGGAAACTCATCTTTAGGACACGCCTCATTTAGATCACTAAATTAATGCAAACTTGGATCTTCCCATTCTTCTTGGTGACGGGGATGGTATTGGCCACTCAATCAGGGTGTTATTCTTCTCTGATAAAATTGGAGTCTATAAGCTTCTTGATTTTTGACTGGATTGCTTCCATTATCTCCGGGTGGAACCATCGTTGCTGTTGCTTGACAGGCTTCGCATCCGGATTGATGTTGAGGTGATGCATAGCCACCCACTTTAGGGTTGAGCCCAGGCATATCCTCGTAGTTTCAAGTGAAAATATTTATATACTCTCACACAAGAGATATTAGATCTTCATTCTCAGGAGGTGATAAGATTTCACTTACAAAGATGGGCTTAGGATTAGCCTCATTTCTCAGATTAATCTAGATTACTTTATCCTCTGAGGGTAGTTCGCGTTGTTCAAAGCGAATATCTCAAAGAGTATTTGGTATTGATCCAGGGATCTGTATATGACTGAATCATTTCTTCATCTCCATCTTTTGAGTGGCTTTTGAAACCATGTTTACCGAAAGTCCTTGAAGATGTTGTTGACACTGACATCTGACTCCCATGATGATGTGCCTGATGAGTGATTATGATAAAATGACTCTTCAGACTAAGAGGCTAACGGGATTGGAGTTGATACATAGCCCAACCCCATGCGAGTTCGATGATAATAATCGGGAGCTTTCCCTTTTGGAACGAAGGATCTAAGCAGTGTTCTTCTTCCTTTACCGAAGTTCAAGCCTGTATCACTTGTTAGATCATACCCTATGTTCTCCATCATTCTGAGTACATTTGACTCATAATGAGAGAATTGAGGAAGTTCAGTCTCGCTTTCTGAGTCTTCATAAGTCGTTGGTTTGGACCAGACTCTTCCAAAAAGGATCAGTTTTTGGCCTTTGAGTCTTGCTAGGACCTCGAAAAAAGATCCTTACGCATCACTGACGCTTTGATATTCCATGAGAGATGATCTCACCGGTACATGCAATGAAGTCAGGGCATCTATTACCAACCAGGGGTCATCATCTACATCGGTAATAGTATTTAATGGCACAGAATCAGAAGCAAGTACAGAAAAGTAAGCCAACTCTAACTCTTAATTAATATACCACTCATCTACATCATTGGTAGTGTTATTGACATCGAGCTTATTAATGCTCATTACAAGTGGATTCAGCTTCCAAAAACATTCTTCTTCTGTCTCTGTCTCGACATCAGCTTCATTATCAGAGTCTAATTCCTCTGGCTGGGGATTCTCATCTGTCTCCAGAGAATCCTGGTACAGGAGAGAGTCTGTGAAGTAGTTCTCTACCCCCTTGAATGTATGCCTTTCGGCTATCAATATTCAGATTTTTCTATCTCCGTCAACATACTTCATGACTTGATGAAGGGTAGAGGGGATGATGGAATTGCGATGAATCCATGGCTGTCCCAGGAGCAAATTATATGAAGTGTTAAGGTCGATAACATAGCACGTCACCTCGGATCTTGGGTCCCTGATTGCACACATTTATTGCATTATTCTTTATTACATATCCACATTTATCATGTAATAAATCTGCTAAATTTCTTGTCTTAAATGTCTATTTTGCAGAAGATAATCATTAGAAGAAAGAGGATAAAATTAAATAAATATCAGTTAAATTCAGATTTAACTAGATCGATTTGGTTAGTGGAGGAGGATCCCAAATCCAGTTAGTTAAATTCAGTTTTTGGTGAATCAAGTGGTTAAAGATAAAAATCAACTGAGGATAACATCAAATACAGAGTCCAAATCTAAAGGAATAAATGGAGAGAGAAAAGATCAACGGATGAGATTAAGAAATTTTGACTCAGATTCTTGCTGGATATATTTTTGTATTAGAATCATAACTTTCGCTACCAGAACTCAAATCTAATGGTTCAAGATGATCTAGACAGAGGACTTAAAGGGCTACAATGCTTAAGTTGATCATTATTTCTATTTCTGTAATTTGATAAGTTATATTTAGTAATCAATACGCCTATAAGCTGCAGATTAGAATTGAATTTTCACATCAAATCAAGTTTGGAGATAAGAGGAGCATTCAAATTTAGAAATAGCCAGCTTCCCTTATCTACATACTCCTCTACCCTCTACATTTCTCCTATAAATACTTGCAATCTCAAAGGCAAAAAAGGAGCTACCAAGCAGAGATAGATTTTAGGCCAGTTTTTCATTCTTTTTAATGTAGGTTTTTATTTTCTTTTTATGTAATTTTTATTTCTTTGTAAGCATAGGTTAGACCGAGATTCATGTAAGTAAGAGAGAGGCTTATGTTGAGAGTGACACCGATGTACCCTCCTTCTTTCTTCCATCGTTTCTGCAAGTAATAAAAGGTAATTTTTTTTATGTTCGTCTTTACTTTTGTTTCTTCTTCTTCTTTCTACTTTTTCTCTTTTGGTTATAATGAGCATCCAAGTGAATCAAGAAGCATCAGTATAGCATGTTTGTGTGAGTGCCACCAATATTTCATGGTGATGTTCTCCTCCTCAAGATTTCATATTGATGAAGCCCACAAGATTGAAAGTTCTTGATGATGGATAACAAAGTGATATAGACGCATTTGGAGCTTTAACTCAAGCATTTATACAGAGTTATGATTACTCAACCTCAGTTGAAGATTTTGGGTATTTTTTGTGTATTTTTAGAATAATTGTTAAAAGCCTTGAACGCACACACAAATACCCATATAGTCGACTTGACCTCTATGTATAGTCGACTAAATTAACCCATAGTCGACTTGTAAAATCCCCCAGTCGACTAAGTTCTTCTACAAAAATATCCCAACACTTTGTTTATTGTCTGGCATCAGAATTAGTCGACTTCCCCTAATGTATAGTCGACTGACCCCTGACATAGTCGACTACCCTTGTCTATATAGTCGACTAAAAACAGTTTTTCAGAAACTTATATCCGTATCAGTCTCGGTATAGTCAACTTACCCCATATATTAGTCGGCTAGCCTTTGAAAATTTTGCTCCTCTAGTCGACTAGCCTTCCTACCCTAGTCGACTAATAGCAGTTTTTGACTGTTATGCATGAAAGGGAACACCTAGAGGGGGGGTGAATAGGTGTTTGTGCTAATCTAAAACTAAATGCAAAACTAAGTGCGCTAAATGCGGAAGCTAATGCAAATTTTGCAATACACTTAGTACAATCAACAAGTGTAGCCGAATTCCCCGTGAAGGGCTCTGGACTAACTCCTATTGATTCCCCTTGAATGGGTTGAGGTGCTATGTGAAGCTCTTGTTGATTAGGTACAAGTGAGGCACACACAAACAACCAAGCATATACAAGATATAGCAATGTGAATTATGCAAGGCACAACACAAGTAAATAGATATGATATGACAATATGAATTATGCTCAACACAAGCAAATATGATATGAATGAAGTATGATGCTTTGCACAAATATAAAGAGAGAGAGTTTAGAGACAAGTGGATCAAACGCAAACACAATGATATGTTTTGAGGTTCGAGCACCCTTGCTCTACATCCCCACCTACACCACCGTGTAAGACTTCCAATCCACTATACCGTCCACCGAGGACTCCCACCTAGGGAACCTTCACCGAGAAGGATTTGTACAACAATGTAGTACCTAGATCCTCTCTCAAACAAACACCTCCTCACACAAGAGGGGTAGGCCCTTAGCCAAACAACCACAACAACCAACACCTTTACCGAAGAGGGTTTACAACCAAACTCCACCTCTCACTAGAGGGAGCAAACCAATCACCCGATCACCTCTACCTAAGAGGGATACAACAAGAAAAAGGGTGTTTACAACAAGTGGTTTCAAAAATCACAAAACACAATCTCTCTTTCTTTTCTCTTTTCTTTTCCACAAAAACAAGATCCTAAATAGATTAGGATAGGTGATAGCTCAAGTGTGGAAACTAGGGTTTGGAAAACAAGCAACAAAGAAAAACACTTGGGAAAATTCTTGCAAAAGATATAGAATGAAAACCAAGACAAATCTCCCAAAATATTCTTTTCTTTGATTTTTCCAAAAACCTAAAAACAAATAAGATGAATTCTTTTTGGCTCAAAACTCTTTTAAAAACTCTTTTAAAACAATAGAGAAAGTCTGAAAATTTTGTCTCTAAAAACCTTGGCCAAAAACCAAAGAGATGGGGTTTTTATAGGCCCATCAGAAAACTAGACGTTAGAGCTGAGCTGGCAGCTCTGACAGGCAACGGTCGACCGGCCCGGTCGACCGCCAACGGTCGGAAATATGACCGTTGGGCAACTGCGGTCGACCGGCCCGGTCGACCGAAACAAACAGAGAGCACTGTAAGTGCCCCGGTCGACCGGAGCGGTTGACCGTCCCAGTGCCTCCAAACGTGCACAGATTTGTGCACGTCGGTCGACCGGCCCGGTCGACCGACTTCACCCAAGTCGACTAGGTCAGGTTGACTAGTCGACTGATTGAAGCCTCGAACAGAAATCTGGGTCAGAAAAACACTATAAAATATTTTTCTAAAAATCTTTTAACACTTCTAAAAATCACCAAAAATAGTTTTATCATTTTATATGGAAACACAAACTTGTGATAAAAATTTCAAGACATATATCAATCATATCAATTCATTTTGAGTCTTGCAAATTTTATCAAAAACAAAACTTGTATTTTTATCAAACTTGATTTTTCAACACATGAATAGGGATATCAAAAATAAGTTTGTCTAGCAAGTTAAACCATGTATGTATATCTAGAATACATCTAATATACATAGAAATAAAGTAAACTTGTTTTGATTTATTATTCATGAAAACTAAATCCAAAACATGAAAACGTGTGTGTTGTGCACTTGAGCATATCAACTATACTAAGCTTTACAAATTGGATCTAAACACACTAACTAAACTATGGATACCTAAGTCTTCTTGATGATCTTCATCTTCAAGTAGACTTGCTCCAAAACTCCATCCATAGGCTAGGCAATGTGTGATCTTGAAGTTTGGCCCTGGAATCATCATGAAAAGCTTCTAAACTCCTTGTTGAAGCTAATCACCAACTAATATCTTGGTTAATGATCTGAAACTTAAAAACACAAGATTATTAGTAAACATAACTACATGAGTTAATCATCATTAAAACTAGAGTGGAAGGCCTTTAGGCCAACAATCTCCCCCTTTTTGATGATGACAAAACTCATGGAGTTATATATGCATGGATTAAAGTTAAGCTTCAAAGAAGCTCCCCCTAACTCATGCATAAGCAAATAAACAAATAATATGCAATGAATGTACATAAACATGTATGCATCAACATGCATAAGACACATAAACATATTCTAGAAGCTCTAGATACCAATTAAATTAATAAAACTTTAACAAAAACACTAGATGCTCTAGATACCAATAAAACTTAATATATGCAAAAACATAAGTATGCATATATAAAACATGTACCAATCATGTATAGAAGTAATTTGAGTTTTATATATGCATGTTAAACTCTCAAATAATTCTCCCCCTTTTTGTCAATCATCAACAAAGGGGTAAACAAAGTAAAATCAAATCAAACAAATTTTTCTCCCCTTTTTGTCAAACAAAAAGATCAAGAAGGGGTTAAACAATCCAAACAATAAAATGAGGGGTAAAAATCTTTCTCCCCTTTTAAGTCAATCAAAACAATAAAACAATGTTCTCCCCTTTTTTTTCTAAAACAAAAATAAGGTCAATAAGGGTGACTATAAACAACATGATATCAATAGATGAATATGTCAATGAATCATCTTGATATCAATAAAGATCAATAGATGTTATATGCTATATACATTCATGAAGAGGAAGACGCTAAGTTAGCTTCCCTACACATATGCATTACATGAAAGAGGGATGTTAAGCCCTAATTCACATAACACACATTATGTAATGCATGAGAGGAGATGTGAAGCTCCCCCTACACACGTGTACCACACAACGAAGAGATGTTAAGCTCTTCAATACAAGATACACTCATCATGAATCTATATGCATATAGTCAATACAAATCAAAACTTTTGTATTTTTCTTAAAAAAAAACAAAATTTTAGATACCAATTTTAAGCAAAAACACATGAAACATCTTGATATCAATTGAAATTAAACATAATAAATTTTGAATGTCTAAACAAAATTTTGATACCAATTGTAAATAATTTTCATATTAAACATATGAAACCAATATGAAATTTTCAATCATAAAGTAAGCGAGTGGGAAACAAATACCAATTGAAGAATCACCAATTGAAAGACAAAATTGAATTTTCTCCCCCTTTATGAAATACCAACTAAAAGGATGCATGGGCTTGATACCAATTTAAAAGTAATCAATTGAAACAAAATTGAAGCTCAAGCACTAGCATAAACAACATTTGTGCTCAAAATATAATAGCACAAATAAGACAAGTATATGTGTATGAAATAGAATGAGTACCAATCACTAATAGATGATACCAATTGAAAAATATACATACACAATAAACATATGAGTATACACAAAGATCAAAATTATACCAATTGAAAGAGTTCAATGATACTAATTGACATAACAATAAAAGCATGGTATAACTCATATAATCTACCACCAAATCATGGTTCAAGTTTTAAATGATTTTCACTTGTAAAGCATACATGAACATGATCTCCCTTCCAACCTCCCATTAAAGGTAGGAGTTTTCAAAAATATATTTGAAAATGTAGTTTTGTTTGAAAATCACTACCAAATTGAAGAATACGAACTAGTCAAAATGAAAAACTTGTTAACTAGTGCGAAATCCTTCAAGCAAGGAATAAACTAAAAATAGTTTTCATGAAATAGGGAATCCACATGAAAATCAACACTCTAATCTAATTAAGCATAATTTTGACTCATGAAAACAAAACATGAGTAATCAATAAAAGTGAGTGTACAAATACAATGTGAGTATCATAATCATGAAAATATTCAATTAAGCTCAATTATTCCTTAAACATTGAAAACACGAAAATCATCAAAACTTATTTATCTTCATGGCATATGTATGTCAAGTACAAATTAAAATATACATACATATCCAAAACACAACGAGTCCACTATTTATATATGCATGAAGGCACGTGGCTCAAAAGGATAAACATGTATATCTAATAGTTTGGACAAGATAGACATATACATGAAGTTAAACAATTAAACACAAAATCAAGAAAAGCTAAATCTTCACCAAAACACATTTCATTTCAAGGTATATGTATGAATTGTCAACACAATAAGTATACATACATATCCCTAAACACAATTGAGTCCATATATAGATTTGCATGAAAGGCAAATGACTCAAGGGGTATACATGTATATCTTAAAGTTTGGCAATACAAACATATACATGAAGTGAAAACTCATAAAACAAATTCAAAAATAGGAATACAAGTTTAAAATGCATGAATCATCAAAACTAGATTATACTAGCACATCTAATGGGTTCAAATAAGCAATCAAGCCCAAACATATATAAATTATTTGTCGTCCATTCTATGAATAAGTATATAACTAGTCTTAATTAAAACTAACATCTAAACAAGTAATCTTAACATGAAGCATCAAAAACAGATAAAAATCATCATGATAAAACTAAGACATGATTACTATGTAAATTCACATGCATTAGATTCATGATGTACATTATAGCTTAAACAAAAGTGAGAACACTAAGTATGGGTTCATGCAAGCATGTGTGTCTCAAATACTATACATGTATGTCAAGGATCTAATAAATATGATATTTATACACTAATCCATAGACAATGAAAACATGCTATAAAACATCAATATGAAAGCATGTAAACAATAATAAGGAGTTAAGAATTGTTACCAAAACCTAGAAGGCAACTCTCCTTATCTCCAAAACATGGTGGTCATCTCCACCAAATCTTCCCTTGAAAGTGATGCATCCAATTGATTTCCTTTAAGTCCGGAACGCATCCACTCCAAGGTGTCATCACTCTCACGTCATGTGAGAGCCCACACCTACATCAAAAATAATAGGAGGGGTGGTCTTTGGTACCCATATCTTATTGGGTCCATGGGGGTTAGTCCCTTCTCTAACCTAAACAAACTTCTTTGTTAAATTCTCAACATGTAAATGATCATAGCAAAATTTAGCAAGATGGCCTTTTCGTCCACATTGTGTACAAGTGTACACATGAGCATACATGTGAGAAGTGTGTCCGTGAGGAGCATGTGTATGCCGTGGAGGGTGTGCATGCATAAAGGATGGAACTTGTTTCTTTCGAACCAAGGTTTCCAAGCGTGTATGGTTCATGGCACATTGGCTCATAGTGGAGCCCAAACACTCTACTCTCTTCTTTAACATACAAATATCATCATTAATCTTAGAAGAAGAGGTACATGCATTAGGTAGACTAGATGAAGAAGCTACACTAGCATGGCAAACATGTGCATCAATTTTATTTTGCAAAACTTCATTTTTCTTTAAACAAATTTCTAAATCCTTTGAAATAGAAGCAATCTTATTTTCAAAGAATCATTTTTTTTAAAACAAAATCAACTTTTGAAGACAAATTTTCATTTTTCTTCAAAATAGCATGGCAATCATTTTTAGACTTCAAAAAGTTATTTTCTTTAAGTGCAAGATCAAGTTGAGATTTTAATGAATCCCTCTCATTAGCAATCTCCTCTTTCTCTTGCAAAACAACATCAAGTCTAGAATGTAAACTCTTATTTTCTTTTTCAATTTCTAGACTTTTCTTTTTCAAAATCTTATACTTTTCTATTAATTTTTCACACACAATAGATAGTTCTTCATTTAAGGCATGAGCATCATAATCATCACATGAAGAACTAGAGCAATCATCACTATTATCTAAGTGGGGTTCCGAATGTACCTCAAGGGAGTCATTCCCTTGGACCATGAAGCATTGTGAATCGGATTTTTCACTAGATTCCTCCGGTTGATTTGGCAATAGAAGCTCGGAGGTGGTGGTGGTCGTCAATTTGTTCCACACTACAAAAGCGGAATCAAAGTTAGAAACACACATAAGATAATCTTTAGGTAATGTGCTTCTAATGGCCTCAAGGGCTTGTGCATTGGCCCCTACATGATTGCGATCTCCAAGATAGCATTTCTTGGTGGCTGCAAGAAAGACATGCAAACCTAGGGTTTTTAGGTACATGGACATCCTATACTTCCAAACATCAATGTTGGAAGGGTCAAAGCTAGGTGGGGTCATGAAGTCCATGGCAAACTATATGAGTGTGCAAACAAGCAAATGCAAACAATAGATTAGCAAGCAAATGGATCTCACTCCTAAGATGTTAAGCCTAAGTATCAGGAGCACTTGCTCTGATACCAACTGAAAGGGAACACCTAGAGGGGGGTGAATAGGTGTTTGTGCTAATCTAAAACTAAATGCAAAACTAAGTGCTATAAATGCGAAAGCTAATGCAAATTTTGCAACACACTTAGTACAATCAACAAGTGTAACCGAATTCCCCATGAAGGGCTCTGGACTAACTCCTCTTGATTCCCCTTGAATGGGTTGAGGTGCTATGTGAAGCTCTTGTTGATTAGGTACAAGTGAGGCACACACAAACAACCAAGCATATACAAGATATAGCAATGTGAATTATGCAAGGCACAACACAAGCAAATAGATATGATATGACAATATGAATTATGCTCAACACAAGCAAATATGATATGAATGAAGTATGATGCTTTGCACAAATGTAAAGAGAGAGAGTTTAGAGACAAGTGCATCAAACGCAAACATAATGATATGTTTCGAGGTTCGAGCACCCTTGCTCTACATCCCCGCCTACACCACCGTATAGGATTTCCAATCCACTATACCATCCACCGAGGACTCCCACCTAGGGAACCTTCACCGAGAAGGATTTGTACAACAATGTATGTAATACCCCTCTCCCGGAATACGTGCTTAGTTACGTATTCAGTCTTTCGATCGTATTTTCCGATTTACCTTCCGTAATTGATCAATTTTAATTTCAAATATCATTTTCCAATATTTTAGATTTTATGTGATTTTCTGGAATTTTCTGGAATTAAAATGAATTTCTCCGAAACCGGTGTCGGCCAGTGCCGCTGACCGATTTCCGAATTTTTATCTTCCAAACAGTTAGGAATTTTTAGAAAGTCCTTTAGACTTTATTGTTTAGAATCATATTTCTTACTTATACACTTTTTCTGAGAATTTTATGAATTTATGAAAATTCTTTCGGAGTCGGTAAATAACTGATTCCGGGATTTTTAATTTTAAAAACTATACAGTATTTCTTCAAACGAATTTCACTATGAGTCTTCAAATATTATTCTTGATTTTGGTAAAATTTTCAGATCATTCCGAGATACTTGAATTTCGGGCATTTTTTCAATTATTGCAAATTCCATTTTCCACCTCATGTGCCACCTCATTTCCCACTCACCCTTCACCTAACCCCACTCACTCTCTCTCCTTCCCATGGCTGGCCAAGTGGCCTAGTGAGGGACACCTCACCCCCTTCTTTTGCAAGAAAACCCCTCACATCCACCTTAATTCCACTCCCTTACAAAAAAATCCCAACCTATATATGCATTTCCATTTGCAAATTTCCCCTTTTTTCTCATTTCTTCAACAAGAGAAGAATTCTCTCAAGATCTCCTTCTTCCTCAAGCAAAAACCCTAACTCCAAGAACCCAATCTCTTCACCTCCACCTCAAGATCTCAAGGGTTTCTTCTAGGGCTTCATCAAAGACTTCAACTTCAACCACTACTCCCAAAAGCAACACCAAGAGCAATTCTTCAACTCAAGCTTCAACAACAAGTGTGGATTGAAGCCACCATCTCCATCCTTGGATCAAGTCCCAATTAAACCTATCCTTGTGAGTATCTTTACTCACCAAGACCTAGATTACCCTCTATTTACTTGTGATAGTAATTCTTGTAAAATGGTCCCATAAAAATCCTATTTTTAGGTCATCAACACTCAAATCCAACCTTTCCATGTAAGCAAATTACTCATCAAGGCTAGTCCCTGTTCTGGTGTACTTGTATTGATAGATCAGGTCCCCTAACAACATAAAAATCCTATTTTTAGACTGATAGAACCAACCAAAGTGAAATCTGATTTTTCTGCCTTAACAGCAGCAGATTTCAGAGGATCGGTCGACCGGCAGTCGACCGATCACTCTACCGATGTGCACAGCGTGCACAGTTTTGAGCTGGCGGTCGACCGGCAGTCGACCGACCACTCGACCGGCTTAGGGAATTAGTATGGACCAGTCGACCGGTAGTCGACCGGCCAAAACCTGGAGCTCACGGCATCTGCACGGTCGACCGGCAGTCGACCGGGAGCCGACCGCCAGTTATATCCCCAGTCGACCGGCAGTCGACCGGAGGTCGACCGACAGCCTAATTCTGGGCCAGTTTTCTGACTCCTTTCCTTTTTAATTTCTGACCTTTCCCTGATATTTGTATACTGTTTTAGCTTTGTTTATGCTTCATACCTGTACTGCATGACTTGTTACCTGATAGATCTTGCTTTATTATGCTTCATGACTCATGTTACATATTGCTATTCCATAACTTGTTAAATGTGAAGTATCACCACCCCTTCATGCTATCACTGAAACACCAAGCATGATATACCCGACTTATTATATAAAATAGACCAACTTACATTGGGGTCAGGGGGAAATATGCGGATATCGATATGTGTTCGTGTTTACAGTGGTTTTAGGTATATTGTACAATTATGTTCCGGTCTAACCTGTGGTACTCCAGGGGACCGAGGGGAGTGCTTGCTCCCTTTCCTGTTTACTGTCATGACAAGGGCATACATAAGACCCTCCTGTTAGGCCTTGCGGCTGGTTCCGTCTTCAAGCAACGGAACACCCTGGACCGTGGTCCCGGGCATGCACGGGACCCACTGTAAACATAGTTCGTCGATACAACCGCTGTTTCCAATAACAACCTTGCTTTACTAGGATATGGATCTATGTGCTCTGGGACGCTGGGTCACATAGCTAGATATCACAGTAAGACAAGTAATAATAATAAGACGTTAATTGTAGATTTATTGCATATGACCTTATCTTATTGAGTTTACATCACTTGTTATTCGTTGCTATTTATTACTACTCCATTATCTCTAATCATAATCCTTAGTCACTTGGCTATCTTTTATTTGTTGTTATATGTCTTGACCCCTTGGATTTGCATATTCAGATTCCGAGGCTTGGAGCGAAGTGGAGCCTTCCACAGAGGACCGGGCTTATCTTTGCGAGCAGGCTGACCAGCTCTAGTCCCATCGTGCCCGACTCTTCCTTTTGGTTCACGGGATCTCCATCCATTACGTGAGCATTTTGTGTTTCTGGTTATATATCGTTCCTTTTGGACTTGGGTTGTGATAAAAGACACTTGTAAAGTGATGTTGCTTATCATAACTTGTATAACCTTGTATTTGTATCTTGTAAGTTGGCATATGAATATACCACGCTTTGTGTTGTACTCTGATACTTGTTGTACTTAATGCTTAGCGTATATACGTGGGGGCACCTTCTGACCTACGTATATGCGTTGCAGTGACGTCCCCGTATCCGTGGGATCGGGGCGTTACAGGTTGGTATCAGAGCCTAGGCTCTCAAACCTAAAAGTACAATCAAGTGACAAATTCTAGTAATTTGCTAATGCCAACTACAATGTACAAAGTTGTCTAGTCCTCCTTGATTCCGTCCTTGATTCATTTCCTCGTGTCCTAAACTCCTTTCATTTGTTTCCAATTCCAGATCTTATCCCTTTCGGTATGGAGAGGCGATCGGGTCGTAACAACGTCGGGCAAGTACCGAATGGACCCGTAGGAGGGGAGAGTGCTGATATCCTGAGGGTCATTCAGACCATGATGGAGAATCAGCAGCAGCAGACTGAGCTCCTCAGGCAGGAGTTAGCAGCCCCGAAGGAGCAGAGGCCCGGGAATGTGTCAGACTTCCGGCGGCTGCAACCGGCCACCTTCACGGGAGTCGAGAGACCATTGGATGCCGAACAATGGTTGTCGGACACCACTGATTTGCTGAACGCCGCCCGAGTGCCTAAGGAGAACCAAGTGGAGGTTGCCAAGATCCAGCTGAAGGACATAGCTCGGACTTGGTGGTTGGCCGAAGAGGCCAGACTGGAGAAGCCTGTCTCCTGGGATACTTTCTCCAAGAGCTTCTACAGTCGTTTCTTCCCCGCCACTGCTCAGAAGGACATGGAGGAGCAGTTCATTAGGCTCCAACAGGGGAATAGATCCGTGGATGAGTATGCTGCAGAATTTCTCAGGTTGAGTCGCTTCGCCCCGTACATGATAGCAGATGAGGAGAAGAGGGCAAGCCGGTTCCAGCAAGGTCTGCAGGTGGACTTACAGGTCCTCTTGATGCCCCAGCGGCTGAAGACCTATTCAGAGGTTCTCACCATCGCTCGAGAGGTGGAGCGTGGGTTAGAGAAGAAGCAGGAGGATCAGATGAAGAACCAGGCCATGAAGAGGCCGTTTGTACCGGTGGGTAGAGGAGGACCGTCCAGAGCAGCGAAGGTCCAGGCTAGGCAGCCATTCAGAGCAGTTCCTTACCAGATGGCTCGATCAGGTCTTATCTGCAACTTCTGCCAGAAGCCAGGACACTCCCAGCAGAATTGCCGGAGGGCAAACGGATTGTGTTTGGTGTGTGGAGCACGAGACCATGCCGTAGAGACCTGTCCACACAGGAGAATGGGGTTTGCTAACCAAACCTTGCCGGCACCTCAAGAGCAGTATGGACAGAGGGTACTACCAGGGCCAGTGGGGCAGAGGAACCAGGGACCAGTGATGAGGAGAGCTCTTCCCCTTCCTCCATCGCATGTTGTTCGCCCAGTGCAGAGAGGAGCCAGGACGGCAGCAGGGCGTGGTAGAGGTCAGGCCTACAACCTGACAGCAGTAGAGGCTGAGGCTTCGGAGGAGGTGATTACAGGTAACATCAGAGTTCATTCAATACCTGTTCTCGCTCTCTTCGATTCAGGTGCATCCCACTGTTATATCTCCGATCATTTTGTAGCTTTACATTCTATACCTGTTAAGGCTTTAGACCGCAAGTGGGAGATAAGTACGGGAATGGAGTAGTTATATCTTCTAGAGTTTGTGCTGACTGTCCAGTGGAACTTTGTGGGAAGATCTTGGCCATAGATATGCTCGTACTAGACACCAAGGGGTACGACGTAATCTTAGGCATGACCTGGCTCAGTCAGTACTATGCAGTGATCGACTGTAGAGGGAGGAAGATCAATTTCAGAATCCCACATCAGCCGGAGTTCCAGTTTAGTGGAGAGGTGAAGCCTGCTAAGAAGAAGATTCAGATGACCACTTCGGAGGTTCAGAAGGGAGTGCCAGTGTGGGATGAATTTCCAGAAGTCTTTGCTGAGATTTCAGGACTTCCACCGGAGAGGATGGTGGAGTTCTCCATTGATACAGTTCCAGGGACAGCTCCTATATCTAAGGCTCCGTACAGGATGGCACCGACGGAGTTGGAGATCTTGAAGAAGCAACTGCAGGAATATTCAGACAAAGGACTGATTCGACCAAGCACTTCACCATGGGGCGCTCCAGTGCTATTGGCGAATAAGAAGGATGGTGGTAAGAGACTTTGTATTGATTATAGAGAATTGAACAAGGTCACCATCAAGAACAAATATCCCTTACCCAGGATTGATGATTTGTTTGATCAGCTTCATGGAGCCCGTGTATTTTCTAAGTTAGATTTGCAGTCGGGTTACCATCAGCTGAGGGTGAAGAAGGAGGATGTTCCGAAGACGGCATTCAGGACCCGATATGGCCACTATGAGTTCCTGGTTATGCCTTTCGGAGTCACAAATGGCCCTGCAGTTTTCATGGGCTTGATGAACGAGTGTTCTCTCCTTACCTGGATCAGTTTGTAGTTGTATTTATAGATGACATTCTGATCTATTCAAAGAATTATAAGGAGCATGCAGAGCACTTGAGAATTGTGTTGCAGACCCTTCAGCAGGAGCAGCTTCATGCCAAAAGGAGCAAGTGTGAATTCTGGTTGGACAGCATAGCTTTCCTTGGACACATAGTTTCAGCAGAAGGAATTTCGGTTGATCCTAGTAAAGTCCAGGCAGTGAAGAATTGGCCAGTTCCGAAGACGGTGACTGAGATAAAGAGCTTTCTTGGACTAGCCGGATATTACAGGCGCTTTGTCCAGGATTTCTCTAGACTTGCAGCTCCGTTGACCAGGCTCACCAGAAAAGGGGAGAGATACATATGGACGGAAGAATGTGATGCAGCATTTGAGCAGTTGAAGCAGAGGCTTATTTCAGCTCCAATCTTGAGGACTCCTTCAGGAAGAGGAGGGATGGTCATTTTCTGTGATGCATCAGGTAAAGGCCTGGGGTGTGTGCTTATGCAACATGATCATGTTATAGCATATGCATCTAGGCAATTGAGGCCTCATGAGAGGAATTACCCAACTCATGACTTGGAGTTGGCAGCTGTGATATTTGCTTTGAAGATCTGGAGACACTACCTTCTGGGAGACAAAGTGTTGATATACACAGATCACAAGAGCCTCAAGTATATTTTCTCACAGAAGGAGTTAAATATGAGGCAGAGGAGGTGGTTGGAGCTTATGGCGGACTATGATATTGACTTGCAGTATCATCCAGGCAAAGTCAATACCGTTCCAGATGCACTGAGCAGGATGCCAGAGAACAGAGTGCTAGTCCACCTCACGCAGCAGAGGGAGTTGATTCAGGAGTTCATCAGATTGGATTTGATGTTAGTGCAAGGAGGTGATAAGGCCGGGCAGTTCATGGCTTTACAGATCCAGTCATCATTGATAGAGGAGATCAAGGAAGCTCAGAAGGAGGACCCCAGATTGCAGACATTCAGAGCTCAGGTGGAGGCTGGATTGAGGTCGGATATCTGCATTCACCCAGATGGTGCATTGTATTTTGGAGATAGACTTTGTGTTCCCCAAGGAGAAGTCAGACAGAAGATTTTGGAGGAAGCACACAGTTCAGCTTATTCTATACACCCTGGGGGAAACAAGATGTACCAGGACCTGAAGAAGCACTTTTGGTGGAATGCTATGAAGAGAGAGATAGCCCAGTTTGTTGCCAAGTGCTTGGTTTGCCAGCAGATAAAGATCGAGCACCAGAGACCAGCTGGACTTCTTCAACCTTTGCCGATACCCGAATGGAAGTGGGAGCACATCACCATGGATTTTGTGACGGCATTGCCTCGGAGTCCCAGGGGTAATAATGCTGTGTGGGTAATAGTTGATCGCCTCACCAAGTCAGCTCACTTCATACCATTCAGGGTAGGCCAGTCGACAGAGGTTCTGGCAGACAAGTATATGAAGGAGATAGTCCGTCTGCATGGAGTTCCAGTTAGTATTGTATCAGATAGAGACACCAGATTCAGATCTCATTTCTGGGAGAGTCTCCAAGCAAGTCTGGGAACTCGTCTGAAATTCAGTACTTCTTATCATCCTCAGACAGACGGGCAATCTGAGAGGACTATCAAGATCCTTGAAGATATGTTGAGGGCTTGCATGATTGACTTCGGAGGATCATGGGAAGACCATCTTCACTTGGCTGAGTTTTCATATAACAACAG
The DNA here is from genome assembly GCA_038442645.1 of Agave tequilana. Classification (NCBI taxonomy): domain Eukaryota; kingdom Viridiplantae; phylum Streptophyta; class Magnoliopsida; order Asparagales; family Asparagaceae; genus Agave; species Agave tequilana. Next base: position 30,181 of record JAVJIF010010977.1, on the reverse strand, counting down.
CTATCAGGCAAGTATTAAGATGGCACCCTTTGAGGCATTGTATGGAAGGAAGTGCAGATCACCGATTTGTTGGGATGAAGTCGGTGAGAGGAGTCTTTTGGGACCAGAGATCCTGATGCAGACGACAGAGAAAGTCAGGGTTATCAGAGATCATCTCAGGGCTGCTCAGAGCAGACAGAAGAGTTGGGCAGACACTCTAAGGAGGCCATTGGAATTCCAGACCGGAGATCATGTGTTCTTGAAGATATCACCTACCAAGGGTGTAATCCGGTTCGGTACACGTGGGAAGCTAAGTCCGAGGTATATCGACCCATTCGAGATCCTGGATCGTGTGGGAGATGTGTCTTATAGATTGGCGTTGCCGCCATCTTTGGACGGGGTGCATAATGTCTTCCACGTGTCTCAGTTGAGGAAGTATGTCAGGGATGACAGCCATATTCTGGATCATTCAGAGCTGGAGCTACTACCGGATTTATCATACCAAGAGCAGCCGATGGCCATTCTGGATAGGAGTGTCAAGACACTGAAGAACAGAGCTATTCCATTAGTATTGGTGTCTTGGAACAGGCATGCGCCAGGAGAGGCCACTTGGGAGCGTGAGGACGTTATCCGGGAACGTTATCCTCAACTTTTCACATCTTGATTGGGTAAGACTCTTTCCTTCTACTCTTCTTTCCCGTTATCTTTCCTTGTATACGTATCTATCTGTTGCTTTTCCTGTTATCTTTCACCTTATGAAATTTCGAGGACGAAATTTTTGTAAGGTGGGTAGATTGTAATACCCCTCTCCCGGAATACGTGCTTAGTTACGTATTCAGTCTTTCGATCGTATTTTCCGATTTACCTTCCGTAATTGATCAATTTTAATTTCAAATATCATTTTCCAATATTTTAGATTTTATGTGATTTTCTGGAATTTTCTGGAATTAAAATGAATTTCTCCGAAACCGGTGTCGGCCAGTGCCGCTGACCGATTTCCGAATTTTTATCTTCCAAACAGTTAGGAATTTTTAGAAAGTCCTTTAGACTTTATTGCTTAGAATCATATTTCTTACTTATACACTTTTTCTGAGAATTTTATGAATTTATGAAAATTCTTTCGGAGTCGGTAAATAACTGATTCCGGGATTTTTAATTTTAAAAACTATACAGTATTTCTTCAAACGAATTTCACCATGAGTCTTCAAATATTATTCTTGATTTTTGGTAAAATTTCAGATCATTCCGAGATACTTGAATTTCAGGCATTTTTTCAATTATTGCAAATTCCATTTTCCACCTCATGTGCCACCTCATTTCCCACTCACCCTTCACCTAACCCCACTCACTCTCTCTCCTTCCCATGGCTGGCCAAGTGGCCAAGTGAGGGACACCTCACCCCCCTTCTTTTGCAAGAAAACCCCTCACATCCACCTTAATTCCACTCCCTTACAAAAAAATCCCAACCTATATATGCATTTCCATTTGCAAATTTCCCCTTTTTTCTCATTTCTTCAACAAGAGAAGAATTCTCTCAAGATCTCCTTCTTCCTCAAGCAAAAACCCTAACTCCAAGAACCCAATCTCTTCACCTCCACCTCAAGATCTCAAGGGTTTCTTCTAGGGCTTCATCAAAGACTTCAACTTCAACCACTACTCCCAAAAGCAACACCAAGAGCAATTCTTCAACTCAAGCTTCAACAACAAGTGTGGATTGAAGCCACCATCTCCATCCTTGGATCAAGTCCCAATTAAACCTATCCTTGTGAGTATCTTTACTCACCAAGACCTAGATTACCCTCTATTTACTTGTGATAGTAATTCTTGTAAAATGGTCCCATAAAAATCCTATTTTTAGGTCATCAACACTCAAATCCAACCTTTCCATGTAAGCAAATTACTCATCAAGGCTAGTCCCTGTTCTGGTGTACTTGTATTGATAGATCAGGTCCCCTAACAACATAAAAATCCTATTTTTAGACTGATAGAACCAACCAAAGTGAAATCTGATTTTTCTGCCTTAACAGCAGCAGATTTCAGAGGATCGGTCGACCGGCAGTCGACCGATCACTCTACCGATGTGCACAGCGTGCACAGTTTTGAGCTGGCGGTCGACCGGCAGTCGACCGACCACTCGACCGGCTTAGGGAATTAGTATGGACCAGTCGACCGGTAGTCGACCGGCCAAAACCTGGAGCTCACGGCATCTGCACGGTCGACCGGCAGTCGACCGGGAGCCGACCGCCAGTTATATCCCCAGTCGACCGGCAGTCGACCGGAGGTCGACCGACAGCCTAATTCTGGGCCAGTTTTCTGACTCCTTTCCTTTTTAATTTCTGACCTTTCCCTGATATTTGTATACTGTTTTAGCTTTGTTTATGCTTCATACCTGTACTGCATGACTTGTTACCTGATAGATCTTGCTTTATTATGCTTCATGACTCATGTTACATATTGCTATTCCATAACTTGTTAAATGTGAAGTATCACCACCCCTTCATGCTATCACTGAAACACCAAGCATGATATACCCGACTTATTATATAAAATAGACCAACTTACATTGGGGTCAGGGGGAAATATGCGGATATCGATATGTGTTCGTGTTTACAGTGGTTTTAGGTATATTGTACAATTATGTTCCGGTCTAACCTGTGGTACTCCAGGGGACCGAGGGGAGTGCTTGCTCCCTTTCCTGTTTACTGTCATGACAAGGGCATACATAAGACCCTCCTGTTAGGCCTTGCGGCTGGTTCCGTCTTCAAGCAACGGAACACCCTGGACCGTGGTCCCGGGCATGCACGGGACCCACTGTAAACATAGTTCGTCGATACAACCGCTGTTTCCAATAACAACCTTGCTTTACTAGGATATGGATCTATGTGCTCTGGGACGCTGGGTCACATAGCTAGATATCACAGTAAGACAAGTAATAATAATAAGACGTTAATTGTAGATTTATTGCATATGACCTTATCTTATTGAGTTTACATCACTTGTTATTCGTTGCTATTTATTACTACTCCATTATCTCTAATCATGATCCTTAGTCACTTGGCTATCTTTTATTTGTTGTTATATGTCTTGACCCCTTGGATTTGCATATTCAGATTCCGAGGCTTGGAGCGAAGTGGAGCCTTCCACAGAGGACCGGGCTTATCTTTGCGAGCAGGCTGACCAGCTCTAGTCCCATCGTGCCCGACTCTTCCTTTTGGTTCACGGGATCTCCATCCATTACGTGAGCATTTTGTGTTTCTGGTTATATATCGTTCCTTTTGGACTTGGGTTGTGATAAAAGACACTTGTAAAGTGATGTTGCTTATCATAACTTGTATAACCTTGTATTTGTATCTTGTAAGTTGGCATATGAATATACCACGCTTTGTGTTGTACTCTGATACTTGTTGTACTTAATGCTTAGCGTATATACGTGGGGGCACCTTCTGACCTACGTATATGCGTTGCAGTGACGTCCCCGTATCCGTGGGATCGGGGCGTTACAATGTAGTACCTAACTCCTCTCTCAAACAAACACCTCCTCACACAAGAGGGGTAGGCCCTTAGCCAAACAACCACAACAATCAACAACTCTACCGAAGAGGGTTTACAACCAAACTCCACCTCTCACTAGAGGGAGCAAACCAATCACCCGATCACCTCTACCTAAGAGGGATACAACAAGAAAAAGGGTGTTTACAACAAGTGGTTCCAAAAACCACAAACTCAATCTCTCTTTCTTTTCTCTTTTCTTTTCCACAAAAACAAGATCCTAAATAGATTAGGATAGGTGATAGCTCAAGTGTGGAAACTAGGTGTTTGGAAAACAAGCAACAAAGAAAAACACTTGGGAAAATTCTTGCAAAAGATATAGAATGAAAACCAAGACAAATCTCCCAAAATATTCTTTCTTTGATTTTTTCAAAAACCTAAAAACAAATAAGATGAATTTTTTTTGGCTCAAAACTCTTTTAAAAACTCTTTTAAAACAATAGAGAAAGTCTGGAAATTTTGTCTCTAAAAACCTTGGCCAAAAACCCAAAGAGATGGGGTTTTATAGGCCCATCAGAAAAACTAGCCGTTAGAGCTGAGCTGGCAGCTCTGACAGGCAACGGTCGACTGCCAACGGTCGGAAATATGACAGTTGGGCAACTGCGGTCGACCGGCCGGTCGACCGAAACAAACAGAGAGCACTGTAAGTGCCCCGGTCGACCGGAGCGGTCGACCACCCAGTGCCTCCAAACGTGCACAGATTTTTGCACGTCGGTCGACCGGCCCGGTCGACCGACTTCACCCAAGTCGACTAGGTCAGGTTGACTAGTCGACTGATTGAAGCCTGGAACAGAAATCTGGGTCAGAAAAATACTATAAAATATTTTTCTAAAAATCTTTTAACACTTCTAAAAGTCACCAAAAATAGTTTTATCATTTTATATGGAAACACAAACTTGTGATAAAAATTTCAAGACATATATCAATCATATCAATTCATTTTTGAGTCTTGCAAATTTTATCAAAAACAAAACTTGTATTTTTATCAAACTTGATTTTTCAACACATGAATAGGGATATCAAAAATAAGTTTGTCTAGCAAGTTAAACCATATATGTATATCTAGAATACATCTAATATACATAGAAATAAAGTAAACTTGTTTTGATCTATTATTCATGAAAACCAAATCCAAAACATGAAAACGTGTGTGTTGTGCACTTGAGCATATCAACTATACTAAGCTTTACAAATTGGATCTAAACACACTAACTAAACTATGGATACCTAAGTCTTCTTGATGATCTTCATCTTCAAGTAGACTTGCTCCAAAACTCCATCCATAGGCTAGGCAATGTGTGATCTTGAAGCTTTGGCCTTGGAATCATCATGAAAAGCTTCTAAACTCCTTGTTGAAGCTAATCACCAACTAATATCTTGGTTAATGATCTGAAACTTAAACAACACAAGATTATTAGTAAACATAACTACATGAGTTAATCATCATCAAAACTAGAGTGCAAGGCCTTTGGGCCAACAATGCAGTTGGTGATTTCTGGTGTTTTATCTAACGTTTTAAATTTTAAATTGAATTGATAACTTCCCTAACTGACTATAGATTTTAGCTACAAATAGGGATGTTGTCTTAGGATCAATTCACCAATCCAAATCTCAGGTTTTCAGCCTAAAAACTCTCTTCAAAATTCTGTTTTTCTGAAAACCTGTTCCACTTGCTGTTTCTTCACCAATTCCTACTCTATTGTGCAGATTTTTGAAAGTCCAACTATAAGAGACCTTGTCCACAAGCACATTCAGATTCAAGGCTTATATGATCAGTTGTAATCATTCAAAGAGGAGCATTGTACAAGGGCGTCTTCTTGGTGTAGAAGAGAAGTTGTATAAGGTGTTTGTTCTCTTGGTTGTAAGAGGAGTTGTACACATTTGGCAAAGGATGTTTTGTCAAGTGGTGTACTAGGTATTGATTTGGGTGTATCCAAATCAGGAAAGAAAAATCTTAAGCGGATTGCTTGGGGACTGGATGTAGGTCATAAGGACCGAACCAGGATAAATCTCTTGTCTTTGCGTTTGCATTTTTCTGAGTTTTATCTTGTGAATTTTTATTTCCTGTAAGTAATTTCATATAAAAATTTATAAACACTATTCACCTCCCCTCTAGTGTTTGTGTTGCTTGAATATAGATCCTACATTTGGTATCAGAGCATATATATGACGAAGGGGGAGAAAATTCTGTGTTACATATATATGTGTGTTATGGCAATGGATATTGACATATGTGTGTTATGGAAATAGATATATGATACATATTTTTGGCATTTGTGATATGACAATGCAGGGAACCATATATGATACATAGAATTTTGGCATTTGTGATATGGCAATGCAAGGTTCCATGGAAATATTTTTATATTTTATGCAGGAGAGAACAAGAACGCTTGTCTTCTTACATATATATTTGTTATAACCTGTTTACTGCGGGGGGAGTTTTCATATACACAGGTTGTCATCATCAAAAAGGGGGAGAATGTTGAAGCCTACAAGATTGAAAGTTTTTGATGATGGATAACAAAGTGATATAGATGCATTTGGAGCTTTAACTCAAGCATTTATACAGAGTTATGATTACTCAACCTCAGTTGAAGATTTTGGGTATTTTTATGTATTTTTAGAATAATTGTTAAAAGCCTTGAACGCACACACAAATACCCATATAGTCGACTTGACCTCTATGTATAGTCGACTAACCTAACCCATAGTCGACTTGTAAAATCCCCCAGTCGACTAAGTTCTTCTACAAAAATATTTCAACTCTCTGTTTATTGTCTGGCATCAGAATTAGTCGACTTCCCCTAAAGTATAGTCGACTACCCTTGTCTATATAGTCGACTAAAAACAGTTTTCCAGAAACTTGTATCCATATCAGTCTAGGTATAGTCGACTTACCCCATATATTAGTCGACTAGCCTTTAAAAATTTTGCTCTTCTAGTCGACTAACCTTCCTACCCTAGTCGACTAATAGCAGTTTTTGACTGTTATGCTGTTGGTGATTTCTGGTGTTTTATCCAACGTTTTAAATTTCAAATTTGAATTGATAACTTCCCTAACTGGCCCTAACTGACTAATATTTCAGCTATAAATAGGGTTGTTATCTTAGGTTTAAAATACTAATTCAAATCTATAGTTTTCTGACCAAAAATCTTGTTCAAAATTCTGGTTCTCTGAAAACTGTTCCCACTTTCTGTTTCTTCACCAAATTCCTACTCCAAAGTGAGGATTTCTGAAAGTCAACCTATAATAGCCCTTGTTCACAAGCACATTCGCATTTAAGGCTTATAGGAAAGTTTGTAATCACTCAAAGGAAGCATTGTACAAGAGCGTCTTCTTGGTGTAGAAGAGAAGTTGTACATGTTGGCCCAAAAGGTTACACTCTCCGTTTGTTTAAAGTTTTGAGATAACAAAACACATAGAAGCTATATGGTACTAATAAGTTTGTTTAAGAAGAGTTTCAGGTTAGTACCTTTTACGAAGGCCATTGCTTAGCTATTGCAAGGTTTTCTAGGTTCATGAAGCAAATAAGGCAAATGGCACAAGAGGAAATGTCCACAGAAGAGAAGGCTCTAGCATGACATTGCATGGCTCAAGACTTCATTATGGCTCAGAGACTTCATTAGATTTGTTTTTAGTTTTATAGTTTGTTAAAGAATAGTGAATAGGTTTGAAGCTCAAAATTCCTACACACAAGTTTTTGCACATGTCTTTTCTAAAAATTTATCCTATATATATATATACAAAATATTTTTAAACATAGTATATTACTTATAAACTCAATTTTGCGTATTATACATAGTTCTGATCGAAACTATTTTGTAAACCATCAAAATCTCCTCAAAATCCTTTTCAAATTACAGTTTTTGACCTGAGGCGATCAACCAGCCCGTCGACCGACTCTGTTTCAGGTCATATCGGTCGACTGACCGGTCGACCGGAAATCTGACCGTTTGGGTGCGTGTATGTGTGCACGTCTCCCGGTCGACCGGGCGGTCGACCGGACCCCTGTTCGGTCGACCGACCTTCGGCCGACTGAAAGCTAGAAACTCTCTGTTTGTTGCAGTCGACCGGGCGGTCGACCGTGGGCCTGCAACGGATCTATTTTTTTAAACCCGGTCGACGGCCGGTCGACCGAGGCTGTGTTTCTGCCTTAACGTCTACTTTTTAATACACGTTTTTAAATGACCTTTTTGTCTCTAAACGTGGTTAGGGGCTGGTTTTTGGTCAAATACTTCCTAATTACCTAGTGTATTAGTTTACCCTTTAATCCCTAGCTCTATTCTATAAATAGGGGTGATTAGGGTTGGGATTTACAACAATCATTTGCAAAAATATTCAAAGTTTAAAATCTTTCAAAAGAGTTTTGTTCTCTGTTTTTGGGCTGAAAAATCTCTCTCTTTTCTGAAGTTTTTATTTCAAAACTCTCTCAATTTCACTTTCTTTTCACTTACAATACTTGAGCTTCAATCCTACAGATTGTTCTATAGGGTTCTTGTAAGGGAAAAAGGCTTTTTCAAAAGAGAGTTTGTGGGCTTTTGATCACCAAGAGATACTTGTATTCGTGATTGAGGAGTTGGGTACACCGGTGTGATTGTAACTCTTTATGAAGTTATAGTGGTTGGAAATCCTTCTGGGTGAAGGCGGGGACGTAGAGCTGGGTGCTCGAACCTCGGAAAAATTCTCTGTGTTTGCGTTTGGTTTACTTGCTTTCATTCCTTGCTTTTATTCATTGCTCCAATTACTTGCTCTATATATTCATTGAAATAGTCACTTGTTTCATATTCATATTGTCGATCAAATACTCATACAACAAGATTGCAATACGCACCTCAAACTCTTATCTAGAGGAATCACGAGGAAGGAGTTCAGAGCCCTTCACGGGGTATTCGGCTTCTAGTCTTGCTTTGGGTGATCGTTGGCCAGATATCATGTTTAGTGTGTGTCTTTGTGCTAGATTCTAATCGTGTCTTAAAGAGTCTCATCTTATTGCGGTAAAACGCATCATTCGTTATATTAAGGGCACTATTGGAATGGGTCTTTGGTATCCAAAAACCGGTGATTTTTCTATGATGAGCTTTTCAGATGCCGACTATGCGGGCTGTAGAGTGGATAGAAAGAGTACTAGTAGGACATGTCAATTTCTTGGTAATTGTCTTGTTTCATGGTCCTCTAAGAAACAAAATTCGGTAGCCCTCTCAACCGCCGAGGCGGAGTATGTTGCGGCGGGGGCTTGTTGTGCACAAGTCCTTTGGTTGAAACATACTCTCCTTGATTATGATTTACATTATGACCATATAAAAATATTTTGTGATAATACTAGTACTATACATATGACTAAGAATGCAAATCAACATAGTAAGACCAAGCACATTGAGATTAGATATCACTTTCTTAGAGATCATTTTGAGAAATGTGATATAGAGATTGATTATGTTTCTTCAGATTTGCAACTTGCCGATATTTTCACTAAACCACTTGATTTTAATAGATTTTCCTTTATATGTGGTGAACTTAATGTTTGTGTTATTGAATAATTTTTTTTTCTTTTTGATGTATGACAAAAAGGGGGAGAAATATGGATATGATGAGTTTCTTGTATATGAGGTATATATGAGTTTTGCAAGTGTATATGGTTTTTGCAAGAGTTTTAGTCTCATGTTTCATGTAGTCTCATGTTTCATGTTTTTGCTTGTTATTTAAAAATTCAAATTATTGTTCTTTACGGTTTTAAATTGCTTTTACTTGTTTAATATAGCATAATTTGAGGGGGAGTTTTACCTCTCTCTTTATATCTTTTTGATATATCTCTTTATATCTTTTTGATATAGCCTATATGTTTTGTCATCATCAAAAAGGGGGAGATTGTTGGCCCAAAAGGTTACACTCTCCATTTGTTTAAAGTTTTGATGATAACAAAACACATAGAAGTTATATGGTACTAATAAGTTTGTTTAAGATGAGTTTTAGGTTAGTACCTTTTACGAAGGCCATTGCTTAGCTATTGCAAGGTTTTCTAGGTTCATGGAGCAAATAAGGCAAATGACACAAGAGGAAATGTCCATAGAAGAGAAGGCTCTAACATGACATTGCATGTCTCAAGACTTCATTATGGCTCAGAGACTTCATTAGATTTGTTTTTAGTTTTATAGTTTTGTTAAAGAATAGTGAATAGGTTTGAAGCTCAAAATTCCTACACACATGTTTTGCGCACAAGTCTTTTCTAAAAATTTCTCCTATATATATATATATACAAAATATTTTTAAATATAGTCTATTACTTATAAACTCAATTTTGCGTATTATACATAGTTCTGATCGAAACTATTTTGTAAACCATCAAAATCTCCTCAAAATTCTTTTCAAATTTCAGTTTTTAACCTGAGGCGGTCGACCGGCTGATAGGGAAGGGAGAGTAGGGGAGTACTATATGCAGAGATAGATGGTTTAGAGTCAACCTTCTTTGTTCAAATGTTATGCTCAATGACTCCAAGAATGTTTGCACAATGTTTATTTACTTCTTCTAAATCACCGTAGTAGTATAGGCTATTACGGGTCGATCCCTGACGGTTAAGTGTTGAAGAGAGAAAACGAGAGTTCTTCTATGTTCAAAAGAATCAAAATGATATGGAAAAATAGAGGAAACTTTGGTGTGGATTGGTTGCATGAAAATAAAAATGATGGAAAAGAAAGTGAAAAGAACTTTAAAAACTAGACTAGCTTTAGAAAGAAAACTTGAGAAGGAAAACTTTGAAAGACAAGATTTTTAGATGAAAGAAACCATGACTAGCTAACCTTTCTAATTTGCTAACTTACTAATCTCATTATGGTGATGCATGCCTCATGTTGATTCATCGGCAAAGGGTTTGTCTTGCTTGTTGGTCAAATTACTTTCCCACTTGGAGGATGAGTGATCTTCTTGGTCTTGTCTTGTAGCCTCATTGATTTATCGACTCCCGAGATAGAATTTCAATGGTGGAATCAAGGAGTGTCACTCAAGGTAATAATAAGGAAGAAGATACAAGATTCAATAGTCATTCAAGGCCATACTCAAGCTAGCATTGATGTAAGAAAATTGTACAACAAATAGCATAGATAGGTGCTCCATCTCCATGTTCCATCAAGGCACTTGTTCTAAAGACAAGGTTCTAAATGAGGCTCACATGAATCATATGGAATTACAACAAGAATTTGCCAAGAATGAAAGTAACTCAACTTCATTGGGGAAGAAAGAGACTCAAAATTGCAAGATTAAAAGTTAGCAATCACCCAAGAGTTAGAAGTTAGCAAAGTTAGTGGCTAGCTAGTCATGTTAGAAGGTTAGCTAGACATTGCAATGGAAAGAAAACAACAATTCATGGTAGAATAAAAATGCAATGAAAGTAAAGTTTGAAGAAAGTAAAGCACTAAAAATTGCAAAGATGAGAAGGAAGATGGATAAATCCTTGCTTCAAGTTGTCACCACTTTGATTACAAGCTCTCACACTCTCTCTTTCTCTCTTTTACAGAATTTCTAGGAGGAAGAAGAAGATTACAAGAGCAGTAAAAAGACAAGAGAAAATCCCTACAACTCTCTCAAAAATTACAAGCTCTTCTCTCCAAGTCTCTCCTCCTTTTCTCGCAGAGGCCCTAGGGGTCTATTTATAGGCACCAGAGGATGAGGCTCCAAAATCTAGACCGTTGGATCAAATCGCTGGCTCAATGGCCAGATTCCTGCCACGGATCCGCGGCAAAAGCCGCGTTTCCGCGGCAGAATCTTGGCCGTTGCGCCAACAAATTCTATTGCCGTTCTGTTGGAGTCTGTTGGCCACGTTGGATCTTCTAGAAGGCTAGGAATATGCGTGGACGACTCCAGATCTGGGCTTGACTTTTGGTCTTCTTTTGGCTTTTAATTAATCCCATTAATCCTTGATAATTCCATAGATTATGGGCCTTCGTCTCCATTAATGGTGGACCTGCAAATTAGAGGAAAAAAAAGAGTAAAAAGCTTATTTTTATTTACATAATGCATGATATGGATGTGAAAAATGATGCAAAAGTGAATGACAATCACACCCCCATACCTAGCTTTTGCTCGTCCCCGAGCAAAAAGAGAAAAAGAAAAAATCCTAGCTAAATTATTGCACCATTTTCGTAGGTGACACGATTGCACTGAGCATGTGCAACAAGCCGTTAAACCTCTAGGTTACCCTAGAGGAGCAGTGTTGTCTCCTGAGGGTTTTCAGCGGATTGCACCAACAAAATCCATAAAGAAATGAGAAAAATGTTAGTGAGAAATTTTTGATCCATATTTTTCAAGAATGTCACTTGATCTATAGGTTTCAGGTTAACCTAAACTCGTCATTCTTTATATAAGTTTCTATTTAGAGTTTTGTCTTCAACTTAAGTTAAGTTTCTAAGAAATAGAGCAAAGACCGGATTTTGCATCTAACCTAGTTTATATACATCTATAAATATGAAGGATTTTTCTTAGACTAAAGATCATTTATTTACTAATATATACAATATATTTTTTTATTTTATTTATTTATTTATTTATTTATTTACACTTCCTTAGCTTCCTTAGGCTTTCTAATTTACCCATGTAACGAGCCTCTCACCGATGACTCCCAAACCAGTCGGTCTTAGGGCACCAGATGAAGATACATCCCTAAGGTTCAAGGACTCGAGTAAACAAGGCCACGAATACTAAGGATTTAACCACCTTTAGGCGTGACTAGCTATGCTTCTTAAGGCACAGCTAACCAGCTTAATTAGTGGCTAAGTAATTATTTTATTTATTTATTTATACTTATTATTTTTCTTTTTCTTTTTCTTCTTTTTTTTACTATATATATATGTAAAATAGAATCACTAAGTCTTTGATTAATCCCTCAATATGTTTAATGTATAAATGCTATAGAAAGAATTAAAATCTAGCTATCTTTCTTATCCTTTTTCACTTAACCTAAAAATCCAACAAAACTCCTCTTTTCGACTTATATTAAGAAATCTTAGTTAAGAGTTTCCTTAATCCCTAAAATCAAGTTTGATTCTTTAAAAATGGATCGAAATTCTCCTTTTTATTATTATTTTTATTTTTTTCTAAAAATAAAAAGTAAAATCTAGAGAAAATGAAAAATCTACAAAGAAAGGTAAAATCTAAAAAAGAAAATAAAAATCCTAAAATCTAAAAAAGAAAATAAAAATCTTAGAAAGAAAATGAAAATCCTAAGTTAGTATCTACCCCCCCATACCTATCTCATGCATGTCTTCAATGTATGCAAGATAAAATATGCATGAAATAGGTAAAGGAACTGAATCACTCCCGTCGTTGTTTTGGACCAGGGTGGTGCTGGGTCCAGGCGACTGTGATCGCCGAAGCCCTGCCTCAATACGGTCCAATCTAAAGGATTGCTCCTCCACTTTTTCATCAGCCTAACCTGTCCCCTAAAAATCTTCTTCATGCCCGCCAAATGGTGGACATGAATGCACGTGAGTCTATAGGGGGGTCCTGGTGCCAGAAAGCGGGATCATCTTCCTCCTCTAAACTTTTCTCAGAAGAGGACTCCACTGGCACATCCTCGGGTTGGACACTAGGGGTCCAGACCGCATGTAAACAACTATTGTAAGCACTAGTGGGTCTCTCATGTGTAACAAACACCCGGTTATAAGAGTCGAATACAGCGTTCGGTAAGAAAGTCCTACACAGACGCGTAATCAGAATAGCATGTGAGTGTTTAGCACCCCGGGTGCATGAGGAATTGGTAATTATGGCATGGAAGATGGTCTTGTTGAGACAGACCGTGTGTTGCCTAATCATTAGATCGTGAATAATCTGCAACACAGGGCGGTTAAAAGATGTGGTATGGTCCAGTCCTAGAATGTTGCGTTGGATCCAACGTCCAACGCAATGTACATTGCGGAAAGTGGTATTGGCCTTTAGCCCGCGGTCTTGTTCAGTGCAGCGAGCCCCCATAATGGTCATGTAATCAATGAGTGGAAGGGGGTCGCTATGTTGGGAGTAACTAGGGATATGAGTAATTTCCTCAAGGAGAGGAATCGTGATGAAGATTTCACCTAAGGGCATGTGGACTGTGAATTGGTATGTCTCAAAATTAACTGATGCATGATCAATTGAATTATAAAATGATGTTACTAACTCAGGGCAATAAAATGCATCATTATCAGAGTTATCATAGACAAGTGAGTATCAATCCCATGCACGAATCCTATCAATAAAAATGTGCCCGTACCCATTGCGATCAAAGAAAATTTTAGCAAAATCCTTCTCAACAAACAAATTTGGTGCCATGCTTAACAATATAGATCAAACTAATAGATCGTGAGATGGAAAATCAAACCGCCCCCGGAATTCGTGGGGGGAATTCAAAATCGGGTTTGCAGAGAGCACAGGATCAGGAATTTGGATGATCAGGCACCAGATCGGCCACCAGCAGAGAAAATCGACGGCCAAGAACTTGGCGGCGCTCTAGCAGAGACAATAAAGCTGCGGATCCGCGGCCTAGGTCGCGCAAACGAGGCAGACAGGCAGGGTCTGGGGAGGGGAAAAATTTCTGAGGGCGGCGCTTGAGGAGATGGTTTCAGATCGGATATGTGTTTGGGGTTTTAGGAGAGAGAGTTCAGGGTAGATAGAATTTATAGGAAGTTGAAAAGGTTGAAATCCCAATATGACCCTAGGTGAAATTGGATATTTACAACCCTAGGTGGATTTGAAATGGGAGTCATGAGGAGGTGGAATTCTTGGTGCTATTTAACACCAAAGTCCACATATTTGAAGTTATTATATTATTATTATTATTATTTTTATTATTTTTTTATTTTTAGTTTTATTACAAAAAGGGTCCCAAAATCATTTACAGGGAAAATGTACAAAATTATTTACAGGGAAAAAGTATCTCCACCACCAAAGACTTCTTTTGGTCGTATTCCTCTAGCCCGTTTCCCATCGTTCCATGGGTCCGTTTAATCGGGCACAATTGGGATGCCAATTGAGTTGTCATTTGAATCTTCGGCATCCCCAGTTTCACCTTTTTTAATTGTTTCTTCCTCATATCATTACAATCCTTAAAAAATTCTTCATCACCACTTTTCTCATTTTGAACTTCTTCATTCCTAATGTTGGGAAATTCCAACTCATCTCCATACAGCTCCTCAAAGCTGAGGTCAACATTTTCCCCTGGATATGTGCAATTAATCAAAACATCCCGAGTTGGTTCATCCAGACACATGAGTTCGTCTTTGAAGAGGTCTTGAAAAAGTATGTCAATTGGAGGTTCGTGAATTATATCCTCATGGAATACACTCTTTGTTGGCTCTTTGAAAGTAAAGATATCCAAATCAAATTTCCCCTTTTTAAAGGGTACTCGAACATTAGGATCTTCCAAATCAAGATGGTTGCATTCATTTGAAATAATTCATTAAGAAACAGCAACTCATCTTCTGAATCTTCACTTTCTTCCTCACAATTGTTTCCAACAAAATTTACCTCAAATGTGTGATCGTTTGTCTTGCGAGGTTGTTTATCTATATTAAAGACATTCACTTCTCGAGTCATGTCGCCAAAAGTTAACCTCATGGATCCATTCTTGCAATTGATGATGGCATTTGCTGTAGCAAGGAATGGTCGCCCTAGGATAACAGGAGTTTGAGCCCTATGATTGGTGTTAGACACAGATTGTGTCTCAAGAACTATGAAATCAACAAGGTAGATAAACTCCCCAACTCGGACAAGGACATCATTGATCTCCCCTTTGGGAATCTTCACAGAACGATCTGCCAATTGTATCGTAACTTTGGTCGGACGGAGGTCGCCTAACCCTAGTTGTTGATACACGGAAAAGGGAAGAAGATTGATACTGGCTCCCAAATCAAGTAATGCCCTATTAATGGTAGTCTGTCCTATGATACAAGAGATGGTTGGGCTCTCTGGGTCCTTGTATTTCACAGGAATTGGCCCAGTGAGCAACTCGCCGATGTTTAAAGCTAGGAAGACTTTCTTAGGGACTTGTGTTTTCCTCTTCTTGGTGCACATTTCCTTTAAAAATTTTGCATATGAAGGGACTTGTTGTATTGCATCAAGAAGAGGTATATTGATTTGGACTTGATTAAACATTTCTCTGATTTTCTCCATATGAGCATTCAGCTTGTGATTTGCTAGCCTATTTGGAAATGGTACTATAGGCTTGTATGTTGCTCATCTACCTTTTCTTTCCCTTTGTCTTTGGAAGTTGATGGCTCAGAACTGGAAGATGGATTGTCTTGAGTTGATTGTACTGGAACAGGAGGTGTTGAGTTTGGCACTGATCTGGATGGTTGATTAGAAACCTTATTATCTACCGCTTCCCAGATCTCAGAATATGAATAGTGTTGCATTGACTGGGGCCCATGTCTTCAACTTCATGCAGAGGGAAGTGATTTTTTGGATTGGGCACTGGCTGGCTTGGTAGCATTCCTTTTTGTCTCTCATTTAAAGAATTAGCCAATTGCCCTACCTGGACCTGTATTTTATTCATATCCTGATGCTGGGTTTTTGATAGGGTTTCTATCATTTTTTCCAACTCTGATATTCTCTTATCTGAATGATTCTGGGGTTGATGTTGTTGATATGGAGGCTGGAAGTTTGTTTTGTAATGTGGTGAACTCTGATATGACTGGAATTGTGGTGGATTCTGATATGAGTGAAAATTTGGTGGATTCTGGTTGAAACTGGGTGGGTGAGACTGAGCAGGGTATTGATGTGAAAATGATTGCCTAGGTTGCTCAGGACCAGACTGACTCCAGGAAAAGTTTGGATGGTTTCGCCATCCCGAATTGTACGTATTGGAGTATGGATTGTGATTTGGTCTGGTGTATGCAGCATTCGTGTTCTCCTGATACATTGAGACTGGTAAACAGGACACTCCTCAAATACGTGGTTGAGATCATGGCAATAGGTACAACCCGGTTTGACCATAGGTGGTGGGTTGACCTGGTTTACAGCAGAATGTTCCCTTGATTCAAGCAGTTCTATCCTCTTCATCAGTTGTGTTATCTTAGCCTCAGCAGCTATAGAGGATTCTATTGAATGCATACCGGTTCTGGAAGTGGTGGGAGTGGGTTTATCTGGGCATGACTCCCACTGAATGGTTTTCTCAGCTAAGGCTTCAAAGAGATCCCACCCCCGATTCTCATCTTTATTTAAAAATTCCCCTTGGCACATGGTTTCAAGGAGCGTCTTTGTTTGGTAATCAAGTCCGTCATAGATAATTTGGCATTGCCGCCATTTTTCTATGCCGTGATGAGGACATAGGGCTAGTAAGTATTTGAAGCGTTCAAAATATTTCCAGAATGGTTCGTTAGATTCCTGCTTGAATTGCACAATGTTCTTTCTTATGAGAGCTGTCTTGTGAATGGGATAAAACATTTTAAGAAAGACTTTTACAAAATTATCCCATGTAGAAATCAAACTGGCAGGAAGATTGTAAAGCCATTTCTTAGCTATGTCTTTCAGCGCAAAGGGTATGAACCTAAGTCTAACAGCGTCCTCAGTTAATTGGGAAATCCTCATCATCACGCATACTTCTTCAAACTCACGAATGAAGAAATATGCATCCTCAGATTCTAAGCCATGAAATCGGGGAAGAGTGTTTATGAATTGTGGCTTCAGCTCAAAATGATTTCCTTTGGTCACTGGGAGAAGAATGCATGATGGAAGTGAAATGCGGATCGGGTAGAACTTGTCTTGAAGCGAAGTGTTGTTTGCCATAATTGAGATTGTGTCAGGTGGTGGTGTTTGTGCAAGTGTAGAAATCCTAACAAGTCTTGCAGAATTTGGATCCCGGTACCACTCTTGCATACACAATCACAAACAACGTTCACCGATCACACAAGCGAAAAAAATGAAAATAACAAACAATAAAAGAAAAAGCAATCACAAGATATCGAGGATACCTGGACCTAGACGACTCCTAAATGTTCGATGAACCAAAGAAGGTTATTGCTTGAGTCAGACCACAGTTAATCGGCCAGGTAGGGCAAAATACGATGGGAGGTATCCGTGCGTAAGCAACGGGCCTTAATTACGCCAAACCACGGTATCTTCGAGGCGTAACCTCTTAATCCCCAATCTTAGACACTGATTTGACTGGAGTATGAATCAAAATCAATTTTCAACTTCAGTCGATCTCCTACTGAGTCTGGATGTCCTTAGGGCCAACGTCTATCAGATTTTATTAAAAAGCTTGGATTGTGAGTGCTTGGATGATGATTTTTGGGCCAAGGAAAGGGTGATGAAATCCCCCACCTTATCTTGTTTATTGGGTGGTGCCCTTAAAATCAATTTGGTGGAAGTGTACAATATATGCAAACAAGGTTCACTCAAAGCGATGTAAATCAACCAGAAGTGAGTCCTATTCGAAATGCAATGCGAACGTACCTTGCTCCAGCACTCTTCAACAGTAAAGTAAATGAATTGAAAAGACACGTGCCTAAAAATACAAACTCTAATAAATTTTTAAACTTTACAATAAATGTTTTACTGTTGATTTATTTGCAGGATCCTGGTGAAAGCATACAAGAAATCAGATTTGCAGCAGCAGTATTTTTGCAAAGCAAGCACCCTGCACAAAACAGTTAGTAGTCAACTCCTCTTTGTCGCGGATCCGCGGCTCTGGCTGAGAAAACGCGGCAAATCAGAGGGCACTTGGTCTCTGCTTTCTAGAGCAGAGGCCCAAGGCCACTTATATGTTACTGCCGTGCTTTGTTTCCTGTTTCTTCAACGTGTAACCTGCAACAGAGAAGAAAATTCGTTTAGTTCTTCAATTAAATGTAAACCGTTTGTTCTCCCCGGCAACGACGCCAAAAATTTGATAGGGAAGGGAGAGTAGGGGAGTACTATATGCAGAGATAGATGGTTTAGAGTCAACCTTCTTTGTTCAAATGTTATGCTCAACGACTCCAAGAATGTTTGCATAATGTTTATTTACTCGTTCCGAATCACCGTAGTAGTATGGGCTATTACGGGTCGATCCTCAGGGAGAGCTCACGATGGAAGCTTTAACGGTTAAGTATTGAAGAGAGAAAACGAGAGTTCTTCTATGTTCAAAAGAATCAAAATGATATGGAAAAATAGAGGAAAACTTTGGTGTGGATTGGTTGCATGAAAATAAAAATGATGGAAAAGAAAGTGAAAAGAACTTTGAAAACTAGACTAGCTTTAGAAAGAAAACTTGAGAAGGAAAACTTTGAAAGACAAGACTTTTAGATGGAAGAAATCATGACTAGCTAACCTTTCTAATTTGCTAACTTACTAATCTCATTATGGTGATGCATGCCTCATGTTGATTCATCGGCAAAGGGTTTGTCTTGCTTGTTGGTCAAATTACTTTCCCACTTGGAGGATGAGTGATCTTCTTGGTCTTGTCTTGTAGCCTCATTGATTCATCGGCTCCCGAGATAGAATTTCAATGGTGGAATCAAGGAGTGTCACTCAAGGTAATGCTAAGGAAGAAGATACAAGATTCATTAGTCATTCAAGGCCATACTCAAGCTAGCATTGAAGTAAGAAAATTGTACAACAAATAGCATAGATAGGTGCTCCATCTCCATGTTCCATCAAGGCACTTGTTCTAAAGACAAGGCTCTAAATGAGGCTCACATGAATCATATGGAAATACTACAAGAATTTGCCAAGAATGAAAGTAACTCAACTTCATTGGGGATGAAAGAGACTCAAAATTGCAAGATTAAAAGTTAGCAATCACCCAAAAGTTAGAAGTTAGCAAAGTTAGTGGCTAGCTAGTCATGTTAGAAGGTTAGCTAGACATTGCAATGGAAAGAAAACAACAATTCATAGTAGAATAAAAATGCAATGAAAGTAAAGCTTGAAGAAAGTAAAGTAAGAAAGTAAAGCACTAGAAATTACAAAGATGAGAAGAAAGATAAATCCTTTCTTCAAGTTGTCACCACTTTGATTACAAGCTCTCACACTCTCTCTTTCTCTCTTTTATAGAATTTCTAAGAGGAAGAAGGAGATTACAAGAGCACTAAAAAGACTAGAGAAAATCCCTACAACTCTCTCAAAAATTACAAGCTCTTCTCTCCAAGTCTCTCCTCCTTTTCTCGCAGAGGCCCTAGGGGTCTATTTATAGGCACCAGAGGATGAGGCTCCAAATCTAGACCGTTGGATCAAATCGCTGGCTCAACGGCTAAATTCCTGCTGCGGATCCGCGGCCAAAGCCGCATTTCCGCGGCAGAATCTTGGCCGTTGCGCCAACAAATTCTGTTGTCGTTCTGTTAGAGTCTATTGGCCACGTTGGATCTTCTAGAAGGCTGGGAATATGCGTGGATGACTCCAGATCTGGGCTTGACTTTTGGGCTTTTCTTTTGGCTTTTAATTAATCCCATTAATCCTTGATAATTCCATAGATTATGGGCCTTCCTCTCCATTAATGGTGGACCTGCAAATTTAGAGGAAAAAAAGAGTAAAAAGCTTATTTTTATTTACATAATGCATGGTATGGATGTGAAAAATGATGCAAAAATGAATGACAATCACCGGCAGGTCGACCGACTCTGTTTCAGGTCAGATCGGTCGACCGACCGGTCGACCGGAAATCTGACCGTTTGGGTGCGTGCATGTGTGCACGTCTCCCGGTCAACCAGGGTCGACCGACCTTCGGCCGACTGAAAGCCAGCACAACTCTCTTTTTGTTGCGGTCGACCAGGCGGTCGACCGTGGGCCTGCAACGGATCTATTTTTTGAAACCCGGTCAACCGGCCGGTCGACCGAGGCTGTGTTTCTGCCTTAACGACTACTTTTTAATACACGTTTTTAAGTGACCCTTTTGTCTCTAAACGTGGTTAGGGGCTGGTTTTTGGGTCAAATACTTCCTAATTACCTAGTGTATTAGTTTACCCTTTAATCCCTAGCTCTATTCTATAAATAGGGGTGATTAGGGTTGTGGGATTTACAACAATCATTTGCAAAAATATTCAAAGTTTAAAAGCTTTCAAAAGAGTTTTGTTCTCTATTTTTGGGCTGAAAAATCTCTCTCTTTTCTGAAGTTTTTATTTCAAAACTCACTCAATTTCATTTTCTTTTCCACTTACAATACTTGAGCTTCAATCCTACACATTGTTCTATAGGGCTCTTGTAAGGGAAAAAGGCTTTTTCAAAAGAGAGTTTGTGGTCTTTTGATCACCAAGAGATATTTGTATTCGTGATTGAGGAGTTGGGTACTCCGGTGTGATTGTAACTCTTTGTGAAGTTATAGTGGTTGGAAATCCTTCTGGGTGAAGGCGGGGACGTAGAGCTGGGTGCTCGAACCTCGGAAAAATTCTCTGTGTTTGCGTTTGGTTTACTTGCTTTCATTCCTTGCTTTATATTCATTGCTCCAATTACTTGCTCTATATATTCATTGCAATAGTCACTTGTTTCATATTCATATTGTCGATCAAATACTCATACAACAAGATTGCAATACGCACCTCAAACTCTTATCTAGAGGAATCACGAGGAAGGAGTTCAGAGCCCTTCACGGGGTATTCGGCTTCTAGTCTTGCTTTGGGTGATCGTTGCATCATATCAAATTTAATTCTGCATTGATTAGCATTATCAGCTATTCACCCCCCTCTAGGTGATTTCAGTACAAGGTGTTGTGGTCTTCTTTGTTGTAAGAAGAGTTGTATACATTTGGCAAAGGAGATTTGTCAAGTGGGATACAAGGTGTTGATTTTGGGTGTACAAAGTCAAAGGATAAAGGAAAATCTCAAGCGGGTGGCTTGGGGACTGGTGTAGGTCACAAAGACCGAACCAGAATAAATCTCTCGTGTTTGCGCTTGCTTAACTTTTCTGAGATTTAATTTCCTTTTATTGCAAGTTCTTTATTTATTTAACTCTAATCATCCTTTGTTTAGTATATGTGTTGACATTGTATTTTAGATCCACAATTGGCATCATCTCGGGACCAACACGTATCATTTCATTCTTGCTCATCTTGATGATGTAATGTGAATGGGAACTGAACTCGATCTTATGGGTTATGCATTGATCACCTCCGAAGCAAGGTAAAACATGCAAGGGTTCCAGGTAAGTCATCAACCAAAGGAGGTAAGTTTTTCTTTTAAGTTTTCTTTTCTTTTAATTTTAGTGTAAATTACCAACACCACAATCTTTCAAATTTCTTTCACTCTTTTTCATTTCTTTGTACGTATCCACTTTCATTTTCTCCACCTTCTCTATCTATCACTTTCTTCCTAATTTAACTATAACTCTTTTTCATTTTTCCTTTAAGGACTAAAAGAAGATCTTTAGCCATTCTTTGTAACTTAAAAGAGAGCTCGCTAAAAGAGCATCCAACGCTAGTCCCTCCTTGTGGATCACGATCTGCATAGCCACTTGCTATAGCGGTAGCATTGAGTACTTGCACTCTTTCGTCTTAAGTTCTGAAATTCTGAATTTTTGTGTGCAGGTAAAACCTCAATCAAATTTTGGCGCAATTGCCGAGGAGGGACGGTAAGTTATTCTCTTTTTAGATTTACATTTTTTGTTAACTTCCTCTTTATTCTTAGTGTATAGATTTAATAACATGGAATTTTTGCTGTAGTAGACATATAAGTAGCCCTGGACTCTGCTCAAGAAAGCAGAGCCCAGAAGCCTCAGAATTGCTACATTCCTGTGGCAATCTGAGTGAACTACTAAGCTAAATTTTCTACAGGTTGGCTGAAATTGCATAGTTTAATAACTGTAGCATTTATTTTTCTTATTTGACTCACCGTATATACATTTCTAACACAACAGTAAAAGTTAATTGTAAATGCTAAAAATGATTTAGACTTTGCATCTAGGCACGTGTCTATTTCATAACATTTTCTATTTACTGTTGAAGAGTGCTTGAGCCAAGATATATGTGCATAGCATTTAGTATAAGGTTTAGTATTATATGAAATATTACTTGAGTGTTACTTTTTTCTATATACTTGTACACTGCACTAAACTTATTTAAGGGCTTGTCCTATAAACAAGATAAGGTGAGAAAGTCATTACTCTCCCTTAGCCCACAAACAATCTCCTCACCACTAACCAAAGCTAATTAAAACTGAGTAGACGTTGGCTATAGGGACATCGCGGAGACTGACCTAAGGGGGAAGTTGATTTGAATCTGACTCTTGCCAATCAGTGACTAAGGTTGGGGATGAGGGGCGAAACCCCGAAGGCTGGTGGTTTGACTTAATTAGGCTGGTCGCTTCTGCGTGGATGCCTCCCACCAATCTTGCCTCTACCTGGCCGATTAACTTGTGGTCAGATTCGGCAATATATCCCCCGTGAACAGTCTAACCAGTTAGGAGTCATCTAGGTTTAAGGTTTACCCTAACTTAGTTTAGAATTTTATTTTTGTTTGCTTATTTGTTTATTATTTTGTGTTTGTATTTAACATTTCCTGTGTGATATAGCTTATAACAATAATTTTTCCAATTTTAATGGTAATCCATATTGCACCCTGACCTCTTTTTAGATATTACCAACCTGGCATATCATAACTTTAACTAACCTAGTGTGTCAGATTGGTCTTATCTGAATCAATATAACTCATGCCCCCAATCTTAGAGACCATAATTTTCAAAATAATTTTAACTCTTCACAGAGTCAATGGGGATTCACCTCCCTCGAGTCTAATTTTCGACCAACTTGTCCTCCTTATCCACCTTGTCCACAATATTTCCAAGATTCATACTCAGTTCCACCAGTTCAAAACAGAAAACCATCAATCTTGGAAATGAGCATGCGTGAGTCCAAGCAACAATCACAAAATCTGACAGACTCACAATTTCACCACAAATTTCAAAACAAAACTTCATCTTTTCAAGTCCAATCACAACAAAATGATGAACCAATCGACTATGAAAAGATGCTTGATGCCATGACTCAGGCTCAAATCGCTCGTAATCATGACATAGATCTAATGGTCCAAACTCTCCATTCTCACCGTTTGACCATTTTTGATGTCGCTAACCATTCTGTTAGAGCCGAAGAATCATGTTGTTTGGAAAATAAAGATTCCATTTCAGCACACCCATTTGAACTTGCCCAAACTCCAAATTTTGAAAATGACATTAACAGTTTGGCAAGTTATCCCTTTCCTGAAATTGAACTTAAGAATGAATATGATCCTGAACCTCAACTTGGTGATTTATTTCTACTTCTTGATTCAATAATGACTCCGGTGTCTTCACCTGATTTCATTCTTTTCCCGAATCAACATTGGATCCTGTGCCAATTCATCATGAAATTGAATCGCTAATCTTTTATGATCTTCATATTGAACTTGATCAATTTCATATTTTTGAAAGTCCCATTGACAAATTGGAAAGTTCTCATTTTATGACTTTGAACTAAATGAGAAATGTGACATAGATTCTCAAATTTGTGATCAGTTCAAATTTCTAAATCAATATTGACTCCTGTTTTGTTACCCAAATTGAGTAAAATTTTAGAGTCAGTTTCGATTACCACACCTGTCATTCTTGAACTTGAATCACAATATTAGGTCACATTCCGTTGTTGGGAAATGAATGTGAACTTGAGTTTCAACTTCTTGATTTGGACCCACTTCTTGAACCAATCTCAACTCCAGAATCTTTACTTGACTTAAGTCACTTTCCTGAGTCGGTATTAGTTCCCGTACTTTCTAAGTCCAGGTCAATCATTCCATCTTTTCACACTCCATTTTGGGACAAGGTTATTGATAAATTGACTCCGAAATTATTTGTAAAATTTGGAAATTAGATGGGTAAAATTTTTAATAAAAATTGTTCATATATATATCATTTTAGTGGGTTACATTAGAGAGGTTTTTGGTGGGTTCCTCCGAACTCTACGCAAATTCGATTGGGCCGCATTTCATAGACCAATCAGACCACCACCGGAACCACTACCTTAAGGTAATATTTTCCTTCCCTTTCTTTTTTTCATGCATCTATGCATTAATTCATACATTGAGGACAATGCATGAGATAGGTGTGGGGGGAGGGTCTAACATAACTTAGGTTTTCCTTTTTATAAAAAAAAATTTAACATTTTCTTTACTTTTAGAAACTTTTTGGAAATAGAAACAATATTTTGATATATTTTTTGTAAGAAATTAAGTCAATTTTAAGGAATAGGATAATCATAATTAGGATTTCTTATACTTGATCAATGTAAGATTATTTGTTTGACTTTAAGGGTTAGGAAGATAATTTGTCAAAGTAATTTAGTCTTGATCTTTACCTTGATGAAATATGCGCACTTTATACACTTACACACTTAGGGTTCAAAAACAAAGATTCTTATGTCTTATATATATATAATATATATATATATATATATATATATTATATATATATATATGAAAAATAAACAAATCTAATTATTGATTAGCTAGGTGCTTTGGCCTAAGGAAGCCTGGTATTTATGCAAAAGATGATTAGATAAGTTAAAAAAAAAGAAATATATATATATATCTATAAAATCTTCTGTTTAAGCTGGGTATTTGTGCCTCATAAAACATAAGTATTCACGCCTAAAAGCAGTTCATATAATAAAATCCTTAGTTTTGTGGTCTTGTTTGCTTGAGTCCTTAAGTCCTTGGGGGTTTTCCCACCCGGTTCCCTAAGACCGTGTGGTTTGGAAGTCACCGATTAAGGCTCATTAAATAGGCAGATTAGAAAGCCAAATAGAGTTAAGGAATAATATAACCAAAAATAAAATAATTATATATATATAAATAAATAAGGCATAAGAGTTAGAGTTAAAGAACCCTTAGTCAAAACTTCACGGTCACGAAGGTGCATATGACTCAGGATAAAGTAATAGACTACATGAGAAGCACAATTTGACTTCTTACTTTGATTGATAACAAATTTTTGAAATAGAGACTAAGTTTAGGAATGAAAAATTCAATTTTCCTATAACTTATAGACTATTAAATCTTACAATAATATTTCAAATATTTTTCTTTCAAAATGTGTTTTCAAAATATTAACATTTTTCTCTTTCTTTATGGATTTTGTGGGTGCAATCCACTGAAAACTCTCACGAGACAAAACTCATCCTCTAGGGTAACTTAGAGGTTTAACGGCTTATTGTACAAGCTCAGTGCAATCGCGTGACCTGCGAAAGGGTCTAATAATCTTTGATTTAGTTTTGTTGTTTTGCTCGAGGATGAGCAAAAGATAGGTGTGGGGGTGTGATTGTACACATTTAGTACATTATTCTTTATTACATGTCCACATTTATCATGTAATAAATCTATTAAATTTCTTATCTTATATGTCTATTTTGCAGAAGATAATCATGGGGAGAAAGAGGATAAAATTAAATAAATATCAGTTAAATTCAGATTTAACTAGATCTATTTGGTTAGAGGAGGAGGATCCCAAATCTAGTTGGTTAAATTCAGTTTTTTGGTGAATCAAGTGGTTAAAGCTAAAGATCAACTGAGAATAACATCAAATACAGAGTCCAATCCAAAGGGATAAATGGATAGCGAGAAGATCAACGGATGAGATAAAGCAATTTTGACTCAGATTCTGATTGGATATATTTTAGTATTTGAATCATAACTTTCGCTACCGGAACTCAAATCTGATGGTTCATGATTATCCAGAAAGAGGACTTCAAGGGCTACAACAATAAGTTGATCATTATTTCTATTTCTGTCATTTAAAAAGTTATATTTAGCAATCAACACGCCAATAAGCTGCAAATCAGAACTGAATACCACAACAAATCAAGTTTGGAGATAAGGAGAGGATTCAAATTCAGAAATAGCCAGCTTTCCTTATCGTCATACTCCTCTATCCTCTGCATTTCTCCTATAAATACTTGTAATCTCAAAGGCAAAAAGGGAGCTACCAAGCAGAGATAGATTTTAGGCCAGTTTTTCATTCTTTTTAGTGTAGGTTTTTATTTTCTTTTTATGTAATTTTTATTTCTTTGTAAGCATAGGTTAGACTGAGATTCATGTAAGTAAGAGAGAGAAAGGCTTATGTTGAGAGTGACACCGATGTACCCTCCTCCTTTCTTTCATCGTTTCTGCAAGTAATAAAGGTAATTTTTTTTTATGTTCGTCTTTACTTTTATTTTCTTCTTTACCCTGTTTTCTTTTTCTTCTTTCTACTTTTCCTCTTTTGGTTATAATGAGCATCTAAGTGAATCTAGGAGCATCAATATAACCATGTTTGTGTGAGTGCCACCGATATTTCATGATGATGTTCTCCTCCTCAAAATTCTGTAACATTTCATTCTTGTTCATCTTGATGATGTAATGAGAATGGGGACTGAGCTCGATCTTATGGGTTATGCGTTGATCACCTCTGAAGTAAGGTAAAACATGTAAGGGTTCCAGGTAAGTCATCAACCAAAGGAGTTAAGTTTTTCTTTTAAGTTTTTCTTTTCTTTTAATTTTAGTGTAAATTACCAACACCATAATCCTCCAAATTTCTTTCACTCTTTTTCATTTCTTTGTATATATCCACTTCCATTTTCTCCAACTTCTCTATCTATCACTTTCTTTCTAGCTTAACTATAACTCTTTTTCATTCTTTTTAAGAACTAAAAGAAGATCTCTTAACCATTCTTTGTAACCTAAAAGAGAGCTTGCTAAAAAGCTTCCATCGCTAGTCCCTCTTGTGGATTACGACCCGCATAGCCACTTGCTATAGCGTTAGTATTGAGTACTTGCACTCTTTCATCTTAAGTTCTGAAATTCTGTATTTTTGTGTGCAGGTAAAACCTCAATCAGTCCCAATCTGACGTTTGAGTTTAATCTATCCCATTGGGCGCGTACCATTGGTGTTGGAACTATAAATGGTAGTTTGAGTGGCATCATTCAAAACGGTGAGTAGGGACTCCCACGTGTTGTATGACCTATTGGCCCGGAGGCCTTCCTCTCTAGTTTGATGATGATTAACTCATGTAGTTATGTTTACTAATAATCTTGTGATTTTAGTTTCAGATCATTAAACAAGATATTAGTTGGTGATTAGCTTCAACAAAGGAGTTTAGAAGCTTGTCACGGTGAATCCAGGGCCCAAGCATCAAGATCATACCTTGCCTAGCTCATGGATCATGGCTTTGTGGACCGAGTCGCCTTGAAGATGAAGATCGTCAAGAAGACTTAGGTATCATAGTGTTTAGTGTGTTTTAGATCCATTTGTAAAGCTTAGTATAGTTGATATGCTCAAGTGCACATACACACAAGTTTTTATGTTTTGGATTTGGTTTTCATGAATAGATTGATCAAAACAAGTTTACATGGTTTATATGTATAGTAGATGTATTCTTTCTATACATGCATTCTTAAACTTTTTATACAAACTTATTTTGACTATCCTATTCATGTATTGAAAAAATTCAAGTTTGATAAAATACAAGTTTTGGTTTTTGGTAAAATGATAAGACACAAAATAGTTTATATTGATTGATATTTGAGCTAAAGTTTTTATCACATGTTTATATATCAATGCAAATGATAAAACTATTTTTGGAGAATTATAGAAGAGATAAAAGATTTTTAGAAATATTTTTACCCAGGTTTCTGACCCAGGACTGTGCTGACAGGCCAGGTCGGTCGACCGGGTGGTCGACCGCACCAAAGGCCGGTCGACCGCAACGGTCGACCGACATCCACAGACTTGTGCGCGTCTGACAGACACAGGTCCGGTCGACCGGGCGGTCGACCGGACCAGAGAGCCTTGCTCTCTGTATCTGGGTGGTCGACCGGGACCGGTCGACCAGAACAGAGAGTCTGCTCTCTGTATCTGGGCGGTCGACCGGGTTTGCCCAACGGTCATATTATGACCGTTGGCGGTCGACCGGCCGCCGAACGCCAAGCCTGTCAGGCTGCCACATCAGACTAACGGTTAGTTTTCTTTTGGGGCTATAAATACCCATTTCTTGGGGGATTTGGATAAGATTTTAAGAGCAAAAATTTCAGACTTTCTTAAGTGTTTTAAACAAGTTTTCAAAAGTGTTTTAGTGCCAAATAGATCTATCTTAATTGTTTTGGGTTTTTGGGAAAATCAAAGAAAATAGAAAATTGGGAGATTTGTTTTGTTCTTCACTTATATCATTTACCAAGAGTTTTTTCCCAAGATTTTTCTTTGAGTTTTTGTTTTCCAACCACCTAGATTTTCACACTTGAGCTATCATCTATCCTATTCTATTAGGATCTTATTTTTGTGGAAAAAGAGATTGGTTTGTGGTTGAGATACACCACTTGTTGTAAACCCTCCTTGTATTTGTGTATCCCTCTTTGGTAGAGGTTGATCGGAGTGGTATTGGTTTGGATCCCTCTTCGGTAGAGGTTGATTGTGTTTGTTGTTGGCTACGGGCCTTATCCTTCTTCGGTAGAGGTGGATTGTGGTTGTATTGCCTCGGTGGCATTGTAAGGTTGAGAGAGGAGTTCGGTACTCCTATAGTGGATTGGAAATCCTTCACGGTGAAGGCGGGGACATAGAGCTAGGGGCTCGAACCTCGAAACATATCTTTGTGTTTGCGTTTGATCCATTGTCTCTCTTACTCTCTCTCTTTATTTGTGCATAGCATCATTCATTCATTCATATCATAATGCTTGTGTTGCCTTGCATCTTTCATATTGCTTATCATTATTATATGCTTGGCTTGCTTGTGTGTGTGCCTCACTTGTACTTAACCACAAGAGCTTCATATAGCACCTCAACCCATCTAGGGGAATCAAGAGGAGTTAGTCCAGAGCCCTTCACGAGAAATTCGGCTACACTTGTGTGTTGTACTAAGTGTGTTGCAAATAGTTTTTAAGCTTTCGCATTTAGCGCATTTAGTTTCTAGATTAGCACTTACACCTATTCACCACCCCTCTAGGTGTTTTTTCAATTGGTATCAGAGCCTACGCTCCTGATACTTAGGCTTAACATCCTAGGAGTGAAATCCTTTGTTTGCTAATCTTGTTTGCATTTGCTTTTTTGCACACATATAGTTTATACCATGGACTTCATAACCCCACTTATGTTTGACCCTTCCAACATTCTTGTTGGAAGACTAAGATGTCCATTTACCTACAAGCCCTAGGTTATAAGGTTCACCTTGCTATTACCAAGAATTCTACCTTAGTGATAGCAAGCATATAGGGGCCAATGCACAAGCCCTTGAGGCGATTAGAAGCACATTACCTAAAGATTATCTTATGCGTGTTTTCTAACATTGATTCCGCCTTTGCAGTGTGGAATTTGTTGACAACCACCACCTCCTCCAAGCTTCAATTGCCAATCCAACCGGAGGAGTCTAGTGAAGAATCCGAGTCTCAATGCTACATGATCCAAGGGAATGACTCCCTTGAGGTACAATCGGAAACTCAACTAGGTAGTTTGATTCTAGTTCTTCAAATGATTATGTTCATGCCCTGCTTTTTTGAATGAAGAATATCTATTGTTTGTGAAAAATTAATAGAAAAATATAAAGTTTTGAAAAAGAAGACATTTGCTTTAACTAAAGAAAATGAAAAATTGTCTTCTAAACTTGACAAGGTTTTGCAGGAGAAGGTTGAGGTCTATAATGAAAGGGATTCATTGAGATCTCAACTTGAACTTACATTAAAAGAAAATAAATTTTAAAATCTAAAAATGATTGTGAATCAATTTTGAAGAAAA